>JAAGNO010005068.1:130965-144813 GCA_033439905.1 Ceryle rudis
GGTCTCCCTAGAGCCCTGGGAGCAGAGGGGCCGGATTCCCCCCCCCCCCCTGCTGCCCACGCTGCTGGGGGTGCAGCCCAGGGTGCCACCGGCTGCTGGGCTACAAGCGCACGGTGCTGGCTCAGCTCCAGCTGCTCACCCCCAGCTCCCCCAAGTCCTTCTCCGCAGGGCTGCTCTGGGTCCCTTCACCCCCAGCCTCTGCTGATACCAGGAGTTGTCCCAAACCAGGTGCAGGACCTGGCACTTGGCCTTGTTGAACTTCATGAGGTTCACACAGGACTACCTCTCAAGCCTGTCCCTGTCCCTGTCCCTCTGGAAAGCAGCCTTTCCCTCCAGCATGTCGACTGCACCATTCAGCTTGTTGTTTTTCTCAAACTTTCTGAGAGTGCCTCAACCCCACTGCCCACATCACCAACAAAGACGTTAAACAGCATTGGTCCCAATACCAACCCCTGAGGAATGCCACTCATCACTGGTCTCCACCTGGACATTGAAACATTGACTGCAACTCTGATTGCAACCATCCAGCCAATTCCTTATCCACCAAGTGGTCCACCTGACAAATCCATGTCTCTCCGATTTAGAGACAAGGATGTCACATGGAACAGTGTCAAATGCTTTGCCCAAATCCAGGTAGACAACATCAGTTGTTCTTCCCTTATCCACCAATATTGTAACCCCATCGTAGAGGGCCACCAAATTTGTCAGGCACAATTTGCCCTTAATGAAGCCATGTCAAGGTATCAAGGTGGTTGAAGTCCCCCATGAGGACCAGGGCTTGCAAATGTGAGGCTGTTCCTATGTGTCTATAGGGCACTTCATCCACTCAGTCTTCCTGGTCAGGTGGCCTGTAGCAGAGCCTGTACCCTCCCATTCCAACACTCCAGTCAGATATTTGACACGTTTTCGTGGTGTTTTTCTAACAGGATGTTCATTCACTCACTTCCTTTCCAGAAACAGTTAGTGCTCAGTGATCCACTTTCCTACCAGCAAACACAGAAGTCAAGAAACGAAATAATGAAGTTTATAGAAAATGAACTCACAGAAGCTTACTTTAGAAACTGCCAAGAAAAAGAAAGCCACCCAGAAATCCAGTTACTTTTGTTTTTTAGCCAGTTAATTGAACCCACTTAACCCAACATCACAAAATAAAATTCTTCATGCATTCATTTTAAGTTATTTTCTCTCTATTAATTCCTGGAACCTCCTTTATTCTAAGACCTTGGCACCCACTGCTCTCCTGCACCACAATTACACCACACCTGCAGACTTTCTTCTAGTTTTGCCTACCAAGGGCCACTTAAAGCCATTCAAGAGCCACCAGCTAGCGACAGCTGGCAAACTCAAACTAGTCTCAGTAGTCTATCGTATGTAATCAATTGCAAATAGAACTTCAACAGACTCATCCCATTATTTCCTAGCTAATTCCCCCTGGGAAAACAAGCCAGCAAGCTTCCACTGTGAATCATGAAGCTAGTTTTGCCCCTGTCCCTCCTTCCTGACTTCTCCCTTTCCCCTCCCTTCGCACCAGTTCACTGCACTGTTTCAGTTCTTCAGCTTGATATCCATTATGTTATGTCAGCTGTTACATTACATTTAAAACAATAGACTCCAGCTGGCTGAGGTCAGATGTGAAAACAAGGACCTAACAAAGCCATAGACCCTCCAGTTATACTGAAATTGAGATACACACTGAATGTAGCACTTAATGACAAACTACTTTCCAGACATTTGGGCAAAGCATAAAGGAAACACCTGTCACTGCAAACATTACACACTAATCCAGATAAACCCTACATTTAAAAATCTTCTCACTGCTCAGCTCTACTACCCACCAGGATTTCACAGCTGAACATTTTTTTTTCCAAGGTGGCATATGTATTGCTCTGCCTGTTTACTAAAATATTAAAGAGGGAAAAATGCATATAAGCTCAAAGAAAATGTTTACCATGTTTCTTTTAGTGTTTACCAAGAAAATGCTCTAAGTTTGACCTGAATTTACACCGCAGAAAAGTTTGGTCAAACTTTAATGCTTAGTAGAAAGCTTGGCAAAAGTGGACAGTAGATGTAACCATGAATAAAATACTCCTTTTCAGTGATGTTATTTTCTTAAAAGCACCTTTGAGCAGAATTTATTGGAATGCAGCTATACTAAAAAAATAAAACAAAACACAGGTATACTCTGTGACTTATGAGAGCAAACCCAAGCTCTTGAGAACAGGTGAACTGCTAATAACTTAGAGCATATATCCTTGTATTCTCCAAAACACTGCAGACGATATAAAAGAAGTGTTTTCTGAAACTGTCACACCGAGTTCACCTGCGAACGGCCGGGAAGCTCGCTCAGTGCCAAACGAGAAGATGGGTCTGTGCTCATGGCAATCCTTGGACAACACCCCCGTGCAGTGAGGGGGATCACCATGTCAGAGCATGTGGGCCACCAAGCAACCAGCAGACGGAACTGATCTATCACCCAAGGGGCTGTGCCAGCTGCAATCTGTCACCAGCCCCATCCTGAGGACCAGGAAGGTCCCTCTTCCCAGAGCCTGGCCTAGTCTTCAAAGTCTGAGCCTCGGTAAGTGCTTGGTGCTTCACAGCCTACACATCCCAAGGTCCTGTGAGGAATAAATGGTGATTTCTGACTCCTTTAGCCCAGTGACGCTGTGGCAGACACTATTTCCAGTGACAGTGTTCAGGTATGCCACCACACAACTCCAGTACACAAATCCAAGATGAGGGATTATACTTTTTGCCACAGTTCTTAGAAAAGGCAGAAATGGAATTAACAAATTTTCTGTGTCCAAGCTTATCTTCATCATATACACACCCTGGTGTACCGAGCTGAAATAAGAATTTAAACCCAGAAGTTTTGAACCTGCTAGAAGTGTATGCAATAAATGTGAAAAGAATTCTCTTCTCCTTAAAAATCACTGCTTATTCTTATATACATCTAAAAGCCATTTTTGATGGTAACTTTAGAGAAGTTTACACAAACTACTACCACTTCCCCCCCCATGCGCCCCCCCCCCCCCAAAGTAAAAAAGACTCCTAAGACAATAGCAAGAGCATAGAGCATACCTGGAAGGACATAACATACTGAAAAATCTTTCTGTGTGTCAACAAGTTTAGTATCTTTTTCTTTCTGCTCCATGCAAATGCTTGCCTAATTCACTTCGTTTCATTGAAAGCTTTAACTGCTCTCACTTTTCTCTAAAAGACAGCCACATGATGAGCAATCAGGTAGGTGAAACAGCATGAATCGGGGCTACAACCATAAAGTGGCCCGAGTAGTCTCTGGCAGCAACACTGACACAGCCCTTCTCTTCCACCTCTCTCTCCCAGAATTGTTTTGGGTTTTTTTTGCTGATTACTTGTATAAAATTCCCCAAGCCCACGTGAAAAGCCATCTCTTTATTAATAGCTCACTTCTTCCAAAGGATATTTTTATCTACTTCAGGAGCCCAGCCAAGGTCTGATGCAGGCACCCCAGAAAGGACCGAGCATGGTCCAACGCTGCCCTCCACAGATCTTACAGGGAAGTGATCATTCCCTTCCACAAGCAAGTGAAATTTGGCACGTGGAAAAAAAAAAAAAAAGGCAGTTCATCCTTCCCTTACTCCTTTTAGCATACTTTCCTTCCACGTCACCTCTTCATTCCTTCCTGGCATTCCTTTTCAACTCAGACTTCACCTACACCACAAAACAACAACAGGCTGGTTTTTTTTTCTTTATTTTTATTCAAGTCCATTTCATTAAAATCGTTTATCTGTCCCTAACAGACAATCTTATTTCATCTTTAAGAAGCATCTGATTTGGCTCAATTAGACCTGTTCATAATGGATGTAAAGCAGAATTTGAGCTGGACTAAAAGCACGTTCACACAATCTTCTGAACCAAATTAATTAAATCCCTTTAACATCGCATGTACATTAAACACCTAATCCTCCTCCACAGACCAGGGGAGCTGACAGGGGATTGCTTTGCAAACAGCTGGAACAAGTTCAGATGTTACCACCAGCAGCGATTCAAACCAACGCAGCCAATCGTGCACTGAAGCCAATGAGAAGCACTCACCTTATCTACCAGCACGGCTCAGCTGCCCCCAGCAGAACCATAGACTGAAGCCCTGTGAGAAACACCTGGGTCACATTCAGAGGAAGCTCCTTGTTCCACCTCCTAACAATACTGTCACCTAATTACAAGGGAAAGGGCAATTTTCATTTCTATTCATATTTCCTGAGCTTTCAAATCACTCAGATTTGGCCGTTTTGCTACAAACTAAACAGCAGAGAAGCTGACTTCCAATGCAAACTGGGATTCTCAACTTCAGCTGTCAGTGGAGTGACAGGAAGGAAACACTGCAGCAAGTGAGTCTCTGGCAGGTCTATCTTCAGGTCCAGCAAAGAAGAAGGACTAAAGAGCATGAGTCCACCACACCAAGGTCTTCTACACCAGCTGACCTCACTCTGCATCAGACCAGAGGACACTGCTGGAGCTGCAAAGAAATTTTTCACCTTCTCAGCACAGTTGTTCCTTAGAGTGTCTGTAGAATAGATCAGTCTGTAGAGTTATCACCAGGCATCCTTTACAGTCATTAATCCCATTTATTTTTCACCACTGTCCAGATCATAAGTCTCCTTTTCAGGAAGATAATCAGAAAAAAAAAAAAAAATTAAAATGCTGGAACCGCTCTGAACCATTTGTTCTCTGTGAAGAGCATCTTCAGAATCAAAAGCTGAAGGTATATTTCTGTTTCCTTTTCAGGAGGCCCACAAAACACTCCAGCAAACAAAAGCCAAGGCTTATACAAAACAAAAGATCATAATAAAAAATAAATACAATCTAGATTTCTCATAGGCTTAGGCTCTATGCCACTTTCAATTGTAGAAATAATTTCAAAGCCTATAACATAAATATTAAAAGGTAATAGTTTTGGGTGGTTATCTTAGCTGATAGTCTTTTTAATGTTAAAAAGTTGTTTAATGTCTTCAGGAGACTAAAGAAGAAAAGGAACTCAGAAAACAGAAAGCTGGAAAGAGCTTATACTTTCATCATAAAAACATACCCTTCCTCCTTTTTTTTTTTGGAATCAATATTGAAATGAGATTCCTACCAGAAAATGGCTTTTTCAGGCACACTAAATATCCCTTGGTTCAGCAGAATATTTAATCCCCTTGGATCAGGCACTTGGATTTTGTTAGATCATGCTGAGATAACAGCATTCTGCTGTGTTCTGGCACCATAAAATCCTTGCTTATGAAAATAAAAGAAAAATATGGCCTCTCTGGGAACATACATCTTCAAATTACTTTTTTCCATAGTTTAAATACTATAGTTTCAAAATCAATTTTTACACAGATACACCACATTCTCTTTATGAGTCATGGCAAAAGCTCTCCCGCACCACTGTTTTAAATGGGCCAAGTGTACACAGACCCCTCAAAATGATGATCCTTTCACAAGTCTTGGCTCTGACTCCAGCTCGTGCTGGGCAAGTGCCAAGGAGTAACTGGAGTCAAACCCCCTCCAACAGCACCATCTAGTGAAAAAAAGATAAAATAAACACATGCAAATTTAAACAGTTTTCACTGTATTCTGGCAACTAACAAAAGGCCAATTCTCTCCTAATCTCCCATTACAACTGCATTTAGGTATAGCTTTCATCAAGGCTCTTTGCCCTGTGACGGGCGGTGACAAGTAGAGAAAGATCCAACTGCTAATTGTGAACTTTTTGTTTAAAACTGCAACACCACTGGGAACACAAACTTTCCCTGGTTTATTTTGCCAGTGTTAAACTTGCATTGTTGTTCTTACTGTTAAGAAAAATAGAAGCATTTTTAAATGCTTTTAAATTATTGATAACATAGCCAACTATTTTCTCCTCTGGTAGAGGGAGGTGATACAAGACATGCAGCTCCAGAATAAAAAGGAAGCAATATATACCTATAGTCTCAACAGCCTTTTTAGCTCTTATTTTCATATAACTGCAGTATCTTGTATGACTTGTCTGACTTTCGGCCCTCAGTACAAGAGCTCTGAGGGGCTGGAGCGTGTCCAGAGAAGGGCAACAAAGCTGGGGAAGGGTCTAGAGCACAAGTCTGGTGAGGAGCGGCTGAGGGTCCTGGGCTTGTTCAGCCTGGAGGAGGCTCAGGGGAGACCTTCTGGCTCTCGACAGCTCCCTGACAGGAGGTTGGAGCCAGGTGGTGTTGGGCTCTGCTCCCAAGGAACAAGCAGATAGGAGAAGAGGAAATAGCTTGAAGTTGCACCAGGGGAGGCTTCGGTTGGATATTAGGAAAAACGTCTCCCCCAAAATGGTTGTCAAAGCCCTGGAACAGGCTGCCCAGAGCAGTGGCAGAATCACGATCCTGGAGGGGTCTAAAAGCCATGCAGATGTGGTGCTGAAGGCCATGGTTTAGTGGTGCCCTGGCAGTGCTGGTTTAATGGTTGGACTCAATGATCTTAAAAGGTCTTTTCCAACCTAAACAATTCTATGAGTGTATTGTTGAAGCATGAAAAAGGGCACACTCAGCTTCCATCTGTAACTTTACTGTGACGGGTGTCTCCCTGTTTTCAAAAAGACTGTCTACTGAAGTTGTGTAGGTGCTTAGATCTTTCATAGGAAGAAATTTCATCACAGAAATCAGAAGTTGTTTCACAACTACCTGTTACGGATTAAAAGCCAACAAACAAAAACCACACAAACCAATAACAAAACAATGACAACAACAACCACACCACACAAACCCCAACTTCATCTGCACAAAAAGAAAACCCCAAACCAGAAACCAGGAAAGGTACCGCACACACAAATACTTACACAGACTGCTTTAGCCAGCAACTCACTATTATAACATTACACCAAGGAGTACAAACACCATACAAGTCAGGTAAAAATAATACACCAGACACAAAGGTATCTTAACTAGAAATAGCGATTGACACTCAGTTTAACACACTATAGTCTTATTCTTGCATATTGCTACTAGCTATAAAACCTCAGCATATTGAGTGGATAAATTTAAAACATTTATTATAAATTATAGGGGGTTTAAGTGAACTTTTTCACATTAGTAATGATATCAGGCATACCAACGGTATTACTGGTGCACTGCTACAAGAAGTATTCTGAACACACATTTCATTTACTAGTTAGCACTTTCTCAACACAGTGACAGTGTTTTCACAAGCAAAATAACGGTTGTTTATTTACAAATACAGAGAAAGCAATGATTTAGCAGGGGGTGCCCCAGCACTGAGGTACAACAAATTTTAAACATATTTTTTATGTTTAAAATCATGCATTTCCAACTTCAAAATTAAGACCTTTGATGACATCTAGGCTAGCAGGACAGTACTACTCCTGGAACATTTCTTGATACGTATCTGTTGCAGCACTAGTGTACTATAAACAGAAGGTAACCTATTTCTCTACAGAAAAACAGGTAGAGCAAATTTTCCTCACTCTAAAGTCAATGAAAATGCACTTATGAAAGAAAGCTGGATCCTACATCAACTCAAAGAAACTAAAAGTCTCATCAGGAAAAAGCAGAAGAGCCACTCGCCAGTGCAACCATAAGGAACGTTCTGCTGGATATGGCGTTAGCTCAGGAGATCAGAATTTGCTCACCAAGAACAAACGCGCATCAAGCACATTAACATCCCCGTACATACCATCCAAAATAAGGTCCCCGTAGCGAGAGCTGCATACTGTTCAATTGTAGAAAGCACGCTGAAGATAAGGCATATCAGCACAATAAGGAAGCTGTAAATAAAAAATAAATTAAAAAAAATTAAAATCATGTAATGCTGTCTAGTAAGAAACTAGGAGGACAAATAATTTATGCAATTATAAATTATCTGTATGCCCAGAAATGTCACTGGCATTGGATAATCTTAAATCACAGATGGTAACTTTGGAGTCATCTTGCTTCATGTTGGATAGTTTATTTCTCTTCAGACACTGAGTGTTTTAGGATGGACATTATCAAATGAACCCACACAATATCATTAGCTTTAGCCTGCCTCTGAAACTTGGTGTTTCCTAGCCCCTCAGAAAAACAGCATTCTTTGTTCTTTCCCCACTGTGAGGGCTACTACGGCTGAATCGCCACCACACAACCGCCCAGCATCTTTCAAATATTTGCCTTTTTCTTGTTCTGAGTTCTAATAAACTGCAAAGAGATATCCCAACTAAGCCTGACTTTAACAGGCTCTGCCCACACTGCCTTTTACAACCAGTCCCCAAAAGGCCTCAGATAAATAAAATCTGATATTTGGCATCTGAAACACAACATGGAACTGATTTCATTTTCAACTAAAACAAAATTTCAAAGCAACTATCAGAGAGAGGAGAGGAATATAAGGGTTTATTGCCCAGTCCCCCCTGCCCAAATGAGTGCTTGGGGAGGGTGTCTGGGTTCCCAAGGTAAGATTTTGGACAGCCAGGGAGCTGCAGTAAACTCAGCCCAGCTGCCTGTAGCTCCCAGAAAGCCTCTTCCCCAGACCCAAACTGGATGCTAACCACTACACGTAGACATGAACGGCTTCCAATTCCCAAACAACTGCATGTGTCTTCTAAAACATGATATGAGCAGTGAAGATGACTTAAAGCATTCACTTATTAAACACAGAGCTGCTTGTTAGGGGTATTTTTTACAATTCTGTTGAGATATACATCAATCCTTTGCACTTGATAGAAACTTGCTGCAAAATCCAGTAACTAAATCATCCCCCATTACAGATCTCTAAAATGGTTCATCAGGGGTTTTTCTCCTCAGAAAAACAACAAAAAAAAGAATGGATGTAATGAATAAAACTGAATGCAAGAAGAGAGATGTTAAACCCAGATATCAGTGGCTGCAAACTAGCACAGCTCAGGTGAATTCACCCAGAGCCTTCCTCTTTTTTCACATGAGAACCTTATCGGGTGAGTCTTTGAAATCCAAGCACTCAAGAAAACAAAACTGTGTTGATGTTGCTCATTATAGGCTAGACTGCCAAATGATCGCTTCAAACTACAGCATGTGCCTGTCCAGCATGCACACAGACAGATTATATGGTACACGTTACAAAATCACACAGAAATTTTGTAGGTAATTAGGTACAAAAATCAAATTAGTAAGTGATAATGAATTGAAGTGAATAGGATAGAGATTATCATGTATCACACACACATGTGAGAATGTACTTTTACTTTGGCATATAAGTATAAATACACAGCCACTTTTGATCTATCTCTACAATCTCCTCATTTTGCCTTGTATCTCTAACTTTGGCCTGGGCAAACAGGGCAAGGGAACACAAATTTGAAACCTAACATAAATGTTGCCCAAGCGTCCAGCCCTTCTATCTGCAGTGTATATGAACATAAACGGGTTCGGTTACACAGACGGTCTCTGGATAAAAGGTCCAACGTACATAGAAATACCAGTTCAAAGTGAACAATGAGTTGCATGGGATGGTGTAAGCTGTCTGAATACACCTTGAATAGGAACAGTTCATACTTACTATGCCCCTTAACAGTAGTAGACTTATTAAAAGTCTACCTCAGCCAATACAGGGCCCCAGAAGAGGGCACCAAAGCAAAGACTATCCCATGTCTGTACTTTCCCTGAACACACACAACTGAAGGGAACCTAAATGAGGATTGAAGGTGAAATTTTGTGTGCTTAAGTGACAGGAAGATAAACTTTAGGTAAAACATTTGCCCAATCTCTTTGCTTGTACTATTTAGAGAACTGAAGGCTGACAGAACTGCATCATTTGTTTACCCTCTGTGCACAGATGTGACCATCTTCAAGAAAGGAAGAAGAGTTGATGAGGAGCTCAGGATTTCATCAGCGACAACCTAACTCTCAGATTATGGGGCAAGCACCAGAGAGGAGGCAATAGCATGTAAAGTCTTTCACATTGTCTATCCCAGGTTACTAAGGAGCATCTGCCTGCACATAGACAAATCCCAGATACCACATCAGTAAATGCACTCAAAAATACTTGACTTTATGGTTGACTTGTGTCTAACAGTGCTACATTGCTTTTAACAGCAAGAATTTTGCAAGCATCTGATCATCTCTGTACCTCTGGATGTGAAACCACAAAACCACTATTAAAGCAGCACGGACACAAATGCTGACAAAGCTGCAGATGTTTTCTTTCACAGGCCCCATTTTCATCAGACTATGGCAAGGCGACCCAGTTCCACTCAGCCAGCCAGCACGGTTTTACCAGAAGCCAACTGCTGTCATTGTCTTTTCAGCTCAGCTTTTACAGGCCCTGCCATACCTTTGCAGCCTCCAGCCCTGAGCTGCTGTCTTGCCCCCCCCTTATTTAACTACAGTCTTGAACATTAGCATGTCTTTTTTTTTTGTGGCTTGAAACAATGCATGAAATGATCAAAGGAACAATTAACCACTTACCCAGAGATAACAATGCTCATTTAGTAAGTGCTACAGGTAGGAGAACTGATAAAGGTTTATAAAATATGTCCATTGATATGACCAGGAACACTAGAAAAAATAAATACTGTAGGTAGATTTTATTCCTTCTTGCAGTGTTTCTTACTCTCAGTGGGAGTCTTTCCATGAACTTGGAAAAGGTTGGCATTAAGCCCTAAATGAAGCAGAAACCTCAAAAACATTTAACAGATTAAAAGGGAGATGTAAAGTTCAGCTCAATTTATATGAACTCAACTTGGGTTCTAACCCTCCAGGAAGAGAGACAGTTTTTCCTTGTTCAATGTCACATAAGAATCCGCTCTTGACTTTTGAGCAACTTTTATTTATTACAGCTATCAATATGGAAAGCATCCAACTCTTAGTGCCCTTGCATAGAGGGAATACTATTTTACCTTACGACTGCTGGATGCATGCTTCCTTTTTGGCATGAGGTCAACAGCTAGCTGGAGTTGACCCTCTCTGTCTACTGAAGAAAGTGGCTGAAACTAAAAACCAAATACCCTCTAAATACAAAAATGTCTTTTGAGTCGTATGTCTTTGGTGACATTGAACTTAAGGCTCCTTATTGAGCCTCTGTCTATACCTTATTCTTGGGCTACTGGATTGTCACTCTTTGAATGTACAGCTTGGTTCAGTCACATGAATGATCAATCACCAACCGTGCAACTTCCTCACCAGCCTTGTAACTTGATGGGGTGGCTTTGGTTTTTTGTTCTGAGGAGTTTATTTGGTTGGTTTGGTTTACACAGTAAACCACTGTTTTGGAGTTTTTTTTGCCATTTAGCTTTTACCTGTGATAGGTTTCATCAGTAAACAAAGTAATAAATACAAAGAGAGTTAAAAGTCCTCCAAGCATTCAAGCTTTAGAAGAACTGGAAGGATGACATTGAGAATGAATGACAGGGGTGCGCAGATTAAATATGGGCAGATTCTTATCTTGATCATCACAATTTACAAACTACAATGCTACATATCCAGTTCATATTAGTTCATTAAAACACATGACAGCATCATTATTTCACCTTTCATCTCTGCGGCTTACACAAAGTGATATTTATTTTTCTGCTTGCAAACACAAAGGTCAATGGTATCGTAAAAGGACATTTTCACACAGCATCCAAGGCAACAAAAAGAGTTCCTGCAATGAGATAGACAACTACAGGTAAGACACACGCTGACGACTAGAACTGACTCTTTCACTTTGTCATATATTCAGTTCCATTCCACAGAATTCATTCCATCCTTAATTTTTATCAGGAAAATCCTGATTAAAAACCTGAACGGGTTTGTGTTACTACAAGTCAACATAAATGCCAAGTCAATGAAGGAGGCCTGTATTTCATCTTTACCCATACCTTTGGCCAACTTGCAGCTAACTTATCACTTTGGAGAAAATCATTTTACTTCCAAAAATATATGAATTTTAATTTGGTTCTAGATCCATAAAATATGGCCAAGTAGGAAAAAAAAATTAAAAAAAATAATTCTCACAGTAGCAAGAAGTTAGACCAGGAACTTACACAAACCATATCTGAAGACAAAGCAAGTTGGGGGGGAAACAAACCATCAAAACTAAATAACAACAACAAACGAGAAAACCTTAGTCCTGATAACAAAATGAGAAAGGTGGGGGTTTTCAACCTCTGGCCATGCAGGCTGTGTGGTTTTCCTCTAAGGATTTGTCTTCTCTTTTTCTGTTTTGCTTCTGAGGTAGGGGAAGGAGGAATGGCTGCAGCCCCTTCCCATCTCCCAGCCTCTCTGCAGCCCAAGGATGCCCAGCAGAAGGGAAGTTATACTTGCACTCATGCAGAGAAGCGTAATCCCCTCCAGGAGCTGGCTACACCAGTTCCTGTCCACCGGAAGCTTCCTCTCCGTTATGTCCTACACAGCCACGCTGGTAGACAGATCGCTATTCTCAGTTGTCATTTGCCATCCAAAAACCTTCCACAGACATAGTGTGAACGCTCTGTTTGTGTTGTTAGCTTGGGTCTATCTGATGGAGCTTCCTGTTAATATGTATTTGTTCCAACCGTAAGGCAAAGTATAGCTGGTGCTTCCTGAAGGAAACAATGGCATAATTTTTAACCAGCTCCTTGAGTCCTTGTCAAAGAAATACTGTCTTCTAGCTTCTTGTAAGAAAGAAGTTTTATTGTACAAGATCACATACAATATAGGGTAGTCTGATACTAAGAAAAACAGCTTACATACAGCTAAATAAGAAAGGCTTCTATCACACTTATGTGGCTCTTCCGAGAGATTACAGTCTGCAAAAATAATTTAAATTATGGGCAGTGCACCAAAGCACAAAGTACACAATGAATCAAAAGTCATTTAGGATACAGCATCAGAATTATTGCAGGAAAGGCCTTTGAGGTCTTGGCAAAGGGTATGATTGCAGGAGAAATGCAAACCAGACGTCAAGATGCTTCAAGAGGAAAGGTTAACTGCTCACAAAAAGCGATGTTATTGCATCCTGCCACGAGGTATGGGCTCCGTTGGGAATAGGCATGATTGAACAGGAAGGACATCATACGTACCGTGCGAGAACCTGGGAAAAGCAGATGCTACATTTAACACAAGTGTGCGACCCAAGAGATGTGAACCACTGCCCTGAAGAAGATTCATCAGGGCTCCTCAGATGGTTCGTAGCAAGCTTCCCACGTGCCTGGGCGTTAATGTGAAAGCCCAACACGGTAATGTGACAGCCATGGAAGTGCACATCTGCAACTGCAAAAGGACAGCACCCAATCCTACGGATTGAAAAAGTTTCTGCAGTTCTTTACACATGCCCTGCAGCACCTCATCATTCAAAGCAAAACCCGTCACATTAAGTTGGAAAAGATCTTTAAGATCATGGAGTTCAACCGTCCAGCAGCATGTTCCAAAAAGACACCTGCTGCTGAGCACTCCTCACCTGTAGCTCTAACAACCACCTAGCTCAAGGTGAGCATCACTGCCACGTTCAGCCTACCCCTCGTTTAAGCACACAGCAGGCAGAAGCAGAGCTGAACCACGGCTTTTCAGCCACCCAGCCACATCACGGTGGTGGCAGCAGCACCAGCAAGAGAATGGGTAACATTCCTCCAAGGGCCCTCAAAGGATTTAAGACTGGATCACCCTTATACTGCGCTGCAGCCAGGGTTGGGGGAACATCAGCCTTGGCTTACAAAATAGGTACATTTAGACAAAAATAAACATGAGTTGCAAACAGGGCTTAGGACAATACACCTGCTGCACACCACCGCTGACAGCAACCCATTTGTTCTTGCTGCTCTAGAGGACTTTCCTTTTTATCAGCCAATTCTGGAAAAGGTCTGCAACCTCTTTAAAGGCATCGCTGCTTGTATCATCTCTTCTTCTGGGACAAAACCAGTGACTTTCAGGAAAGGTGCAC
>JAAGNO010005069.1:0-24513 GCA_033439905.1 Ceryle rudis
TATTATTTAGTAAGCAGCATTTTAGCCACAGATTTTATAAAGTGGTGCATTTCCAGTCTTTGGCCCAAGCCCGTATCTATTTAATGATACCAAGATGTGTCTGAGGTGGCGTCCTCCTCTGTTCTGTATATTTTTCATTGTCAGTGCTTTGTTCTAAATTGCAGCCATCTGTCATGAGCCTGCACTCTGTGGGTTAAAGTGTATTTTGATATTAGAACAAGCTTTCATTATGTTTTTCCTCTTCCCACCCCCCACAATTTGGACCTTTACGCTTTCTAGTTAAGCTATTATGGTGGCCATAAACAGGTGCGTGCTGTACAGAGGGTCTCATTCTGTGGTTTCCACTGGCATCCCTGGCCTTCTGAACTCCCCTTTGCTACCTCCTTCCCCCTCAATAATTTTTTATGAATGATAGCTTTTCAACACCCTGGGAACAGCTTGTTGGGAAAAACACTCTTCATGGGGTGCAATCAAATCCTACACATTTCTTCAAGGGAGTTTTATGAAAGGAATGGTACTGTGCTGCAGGTATGACGTATGTGTAGACCCCCCCTCCCCACGCGCTCCCCTACCCCCTGCCTCTATGATTCAGTGTGATAAATTTGCTTTTTAATAATGCCAGTAGCCTCTCACCACAGGTGCTTCTCAATTAAAATTCACTTTGTTTAGAAACGGGAGGCTTGTTTAACTGGGCCCCTGGCGAGAGTTGTCAGATCCCAGGATAGGTGACAAAAATAGATTGGTGGCCCTCCTGAGCTGCACTGAAAATACCATATCCCTGGGTACCAGAGGGCAGCGTCGCTCTTAAAACAAATCTGCAAGTTGGAGGAGCCCTAGGTGGAATCTCTGGGAGCTGTTGTTTTCAGCATGGGGCTTTTTTTAACCTATCTTTTAGCATTTTGTTTTGTTCCTGCTACCTTTCTCACACCCCCACCCTCAAGTGCTTTTCCCTTTGTTCTGCTATTGATTTGGGCTATTTAGAAAATACAAAGGTAAAAGAAAATTTTTTTTTTTTCCAATAACTGTCTCTCTCTCTCCCCTTAGTAATCTAATGATATTTGCAAGGATTGAATTGGAATGGCAAAACAGAGTTGGGGGGATGCCTTTTATATATTTTAAAAAAATCCAAACACACTTGAAGTGTTAAAATCACGTTGTTTGGTGGGTTGTTTTGTTTGGGTTGTTGTTGTGTTGTTTTTGTGGGGGTTTTTTTGGTTGGTTGGTAGATTTTGTTGTTGTTTGTTTTGTTGGGTTATCTGTTTGTTTGCTTCTATTATTTTATTTATTTTATTTTATTTTATTTTATTTTATTTTATTTTATTTTTAAACAAAAAGGAAAATTTACTTTTGGGTGATCTGATCTTTTCCCTGCCCTCTTAGATGTGTATTTTTAGCATTTTGAACACATGTAATGTCCTCAGATATTGCTTACCAAAGCACTTTGAAGTAACTATAGAGGGTGGATGTGGATGACTCAGGGGACTGGTAATTGAATATGGAGCCTTTTCACCTCGAAGTCACTAGTTTGAATCTAACCCAAGTTGCTAGCGACCTAGTGGTTACCCTCAGATGGCTGTTTAGTGGCCTGTCTGAAGTGAGTTGGTGGTCTCAGTCCAGCTTTTTGCAAACAGCTGTCCACATCACAGAAACCACCATCACAGTTAGTACTAATTAGCAGCCTTGTTGGCAGTGTTGGTTAAGTGAGGCGAGGGATTGAATTAGCCATTGAGCTGTCTGCTGCTGCTGGAGGTGGTCTGGCCGAAACAGAGCCAAGGCACCCTGCTCTTGGAGCCTTGCAGCAGCAGCAGCCTGGTTCTGACGCTGCCTGGGCTGCGTGTGCACATGTATTTTCTTCCTCTGGGGAGACTGCAACTTTTCCTACTCCCACAGTATCAAGTCGTGAGCTGTGTCCCCCTTTCAGTTTGGTTTTGTTTTGCCCTCTGCAGTTTATCAGTTCCTGGATTGAGGGACAACTTCATACCTGGTGGTTGGACTTTGCCAAGCACCCTTTATCAGGCAGATTACTCCACTAACAGCTCTACTAAATCTACCACAAGTAAGATTCTTCACATTTCAGTCCATTTGTTTCATAGTGGCAGTCACAAGGGTGGTGGCCGTCGGTTCACGAAGTTTCCACGCTGATCCCATTCTTTTGCAGCCTTTCTCTGTGTTCTGCAGTCTCTTTTCCTGAAGTGCTTTTGCATTTTATCTCCACAAGTTTTGTTCTTCTCTGAAGCTAAACCAAAACGTGGTCATTTTGAAAGTGTGAGGGTAAAATACATCGCTCTGACCCTGTAAAATACCTTATAGTTGAAAAAAAGAACCTTGCAATAAACATCTTGTATTCCAGGAGTTTGAGAGTATAACCCTTGTGTACTCTGAATAGTGCGTTATCCAATTCCCACCTCGGCTGGTAGTAAGATTTTGGGTCATTGCACAAGTCTAAGATCCTGAAAATTTTCGCATGTAAAAAAAAGTTGGAGTACAGATGGTTTACAACTTCTTAAGCTGTAGGCAATCCTTTCTGAAAATGGGGAATTCCGGATGCATGTTCCAGATTCCATTCAGAGGAACAATAGTAACACAACTCTAATCAAAATAGAGTTTTTCTTCCCAAGTACTAAACTAAGCCCCATAGGAACCAATTTCTGATTTTGTGCCCCTTCCCCCACAACTTTTAACAGTGGTTTCTGCAGAAATAAACATTCCCTCAAAGTATTGGCAGCCCAAATACAAAAGCCGAAACTGACGGTAACAAGAGTGACCTTGTAAGTTTTTCTTCTATAACTTGAGATAAATAGCTAAAGTGAAGAGCACAACTAGAAACAACCTAGATTGCAGCGCTCTAGCTGGGAGCAGCACAACTGGAGATGAAGGGGAGCGTAGCTCGGGGCTGTCTTCTCTATTTTGGACAAGGTTAGGGAATTAATTAACTCTTTTGAGCTGATTGGTAGGGTCTACAAGGATCACACAGGCTGTGATCTTGAGCAGTCCAGAAAAAGAGACAAAAGTGGTTGCTGTTTACAAGTTGGAAAAAGTGAATTAAGTCAAGAAAGTGTTTGAAATGATTTATCTCAGTTGTGAAACAGGTGTCTAACGAAGTGTCTTCAGGAGCTGGCAGTGGTAGAGCATTTCTTCTTTAAAGCTCAGGCGGGAAGGAGGACTGTTCACCACACTGCCCTGAAAGTGTGTCTCGGAATAAACATTCCTAGTAGATGTAATGGAAGTCTGGTAGAGATGAATTCTTCTGAGTACTGATGGTTTTATGGAGGAGGTCATACTCTCCTCTCATGGCGGAAGGAGGTGGAAAGAACTGAATTGGAAACAGTTGGCAAGGTCAGTCCATCTTGTTGTCACAAGAGTGGCAGGAAGGAGGCCTCCAAATAGACCGAAGCTTCGGGAGTGAGGCAATCACCGTTCCTTCCTGCTTGCATCGAATTCTTGTTCAAGGCATTTCCAAATAAGGGTTAGGAACTGAGCGCTGCAACCGCAAGATGACAGTGCAATGCTGTTAAAACCAAGACTCCTTTTTCCTTCTACTTAAAATAATCTATGTCCAGCCATGAATCAAAGTGCCTCTGTAACCTGCCATGCTTTAAAATAGACTGACAGGAACATATACAAATCCTCCTGAAAAAATAAATTATGAAAAAAGCTTTAGCTGGCAATTCCCGGGCAAGTATGATTAGCAAGTTGCACTGTTGAGTTAACATGATTTTTAATCATGTGCTGCTTGTTAATCTCCAGGGGAAAAAAGCCACGATGTGCCTCTCGTGTAAGCACAAGGCACATGAAAATGACACAGCAAAGATAATTTTTGCATAATGGTACCAGTAAAAACAAACGAAAAAACCAACCAACCAACCAAACAAACAAAAAAAAAAAAAAAAAGAAAAGAAAAAGAAGCAGAATATCCTGGTTAATACGAGTTAGCCTGAGATCAATGCGGCTTTACTAATCTGTGCCAGCAAAAGGTCTGCTGTGTCACCCATACCCTCAAAGCCCTCTCCTTTATCTTGCCAATGTTACAGCAGCCAAGAGCCTTGGAACAGTTGCTGAGATGCCTCACTGAAGTAAAAAGCAAACCAGTATGATACTGAGGAAAAGAAAGAGCGAGCAACGTTAGCGTTTGATATTAGTGCAGTGCGGTTAGGGAAGGAGCAGCTTTGAGTTTGCCAGTACTTGAGCCCACTTTGACTTTGTATCAACTTTTAAATATTTGGGAAAGCTTCCAGTGATGTTTTGATAGCAAGAGCTATCCGGTGGCCTAAATGTCCATACCCAACAACTAAACCAGGCAATTCAGAGGACAGCCTTCAAAGTTCTGAGCTTCAAATGTTGCCACTAGTGTATTATTCATGGATTTGTTGGGGGTTTTTTGTTGATGTTTTTTTGTTTGTTTGTTTGGGTTTGGTTTTGTTGGTTTTTTGTTGTTGTTTTGTTTTTGTTTTTCCCCCTTTGATATCTTTCTATGGTTTAATCTATATAGCAGAAAAGAACCCACATTTGTCTGTTTACACCACCCTGGAAATTCCTGTGGGCAACCAAAAAAGTCAACCACAAATAACTGCTGGGCTACCAACAAACATAGTATCTGGAGTGCCTCCATCCACCTGCCAGTGGGCAGATGTCTAAATCTTACTTGAAAATGGGAAAAGTCAGATTGGGGTGGCAGGAGGAGTAGAGGCAGGGCTTGTCATACAACAAGCTGAATCTCATCCTATGATTCTTTATCCTTGAGAAGTATGGAAAACATTCCTATTTATTGAATTAATCCTGCAGTGTGCTACCTGATTTGCAATATTAATGAGCTCTTAACTCTGCTTTGACTCTTCTTCATATCTCGTATTAGTATTCAGTTAGATGTTCCACTTCAACTTCATACGTGATTAAAAACATAAAGCCATAGTGCAGATTTCATCGTCCATAAATAGTTTTTCAGTCAGGTGTTGTATCTATTTTTGAGCCTTTAGTTCTTGGTGAGGTAATTTCTCCCTGATTCAGATCATATTATGTGCTGGAGTGTACCACTTATGTTGACTTGTCCCCTTGGAAGTTTGTTAGTCCTACGGCTTGTATTTCCTGCATCTGGGTAACAGTTTTTACCTTCTAGTTGTGTTCAATTTTCTGGGAAATACTTCTTTTTTTAAAAGTAGTTTGCCATAATCAATTATGAGCGGACTATTTGCGTTTGCTAGGATCTTATGGCTAGGTAACAATGCTGTCCACATCCTGCACCCCTTAGAAGATAAAAGTTAATTTATTTTAAAAGTTTGGGGTTTTCTTTGTCTTCCTCTTAAATCAGAAACTTAAAACTTGATTTTTTTTTTTTTTTTTTTTTTTTTTAAATCACTGAATCTCCAATTTATTCCTGTCAAAAGTCTAACCATTTTTTGGATTTGGGGCACCTTTTTGGCTCTTCTTGACTTTCTCCCTCATTCCGTTTATCCTTGTTGCGGAAGATGGCCACAATTCCTCCATTTCGTGCAAATTAGAGGTAGTGCTGGGGTCCTTGGCAAGTTCCCAATACAGGTCTCAGATGACTTAAATCCTTCCCATGGGTACACTGACACATTATTGAGCAATTACATTCTCTTGTGGCAGTCATCTATGGAATAAGTAAACTCCCTCTATTAGCCACACAATGATATCATGCACCATAAATGCATGCTTGGCCTCCATTGTGTCAACAATCGGTTACATTCTCAAAGGAAGAAATGTGAATATAATTCTAAAACGACACTAACTATGAAACAGGTTCGTTTTATTGCTTGTTTCTACCTTGAATCGCAAAATTAAATTTAATTTAAAAGACTGCCATAAAAGGAGGAGGCATACACACCAACGTTAAGTTATTGTTTGGCCATTGTAAATATGAGTTTTGGGGTTGAGGGGTGGAAAGGGAGGCCAAAAGAGGGAAGTCACATTTAGATCATTCAGATTTTTTTTCCCGCTGACTAAATGCAAGCTAGTCGTAAAGATAATTTACTCATCGATAGCGTTTGCAAGACTATGACGTACGTTACTGAGCATTCACGGACCTGCTTGCACAAGCGGAATATTTATACAGCAAGTTGTCAAGAAATGCTCTCTTGAAAATTAGCTCTCTGATGACGCAGTATAGTGTACAATTAATTTTGTAATGAGTCTGGGTTTTTTCCCCTTCCTTTTAAAAACATTCATGTGAGTGTTTTGTAAAGCTTTGAAAACTTCCAAGGGCAGAGTGCATTGGAAAAAGTTCCCTAACTTCCTGAGTAGCCTTTAGCAGCACACACCAGCTATCACTAATCAGACAGCCTGTGCTTGGGTGCTTTCTCCAGCCTTCCTGTGCCTGTGTGCCAGTGATGTAGTTGAGGCTGATTACTCTTGATCGCTACCCTCTCAAACTACACCTAGTGATGCCTACATAACGTGGAGGCTGGCTTTCTATATACATTCAAGACAGGATGAGGCTAGCGAGCTAAACAAAACAAAAAGCAAACAAACAAAAAACCAAACAAACAAACAAAAAAGGAAAGTATTTTTACAAAGGAGGTAGTTGGGAAGGTTTTAAAGCTTCATACTGTCCTCAGATAAATTTAATGGCCACCAGGTGGGTTGGCACTTCTGAAAGGAAGAAGCCCAACACTCTTTCCCGCCTGGATCTTCCTGAAAATGGAGGTGGGCGGCACTGGGTGTGCTACACTCAAGGCCAATCAGGAGTTGTTTCCCATGGATCTTATGTTCTGGACAGGGACAAAGCACAGATCCCAGAGTGCCTTTCAAGGTTTTAAAGTATTATTCAGTCCGGGTGAATGACTACCCTTTGCTTTGTCATCAGAGAATATTTATGACCGTCAAAGCAAGGCTGAGTTCCTGGAGACGGGATAACCCGTGGCTTTTTGTGCTGCCAGACAGAGAGTTCCTTTCGGTGGTCACACCAATGTTTTTTCATACTCCCACGGACACCGCAACTTTTTTGGATAAGGAAGAAGATGATGGAACACAGATGAGGGAAAGAAATGGCCTCAGAGAACTTGGATACGTGGGGGTATTTTTACCCTTTGGGGTTTTTTCTTCCTGAATTTCAATGAGTGACTTATTGGAAACTTCTTTGGGTTTGAAGTGTTTTGTTCTCGTTCCACACACAAAAAACTGTTTTGGGTTGTTTTGTTTGTCTTTGTTTATAATGCAGCTGAGATAGGGTGACTTGATATTTTTAAAATAGAAAACTGATGCCTTCTGAGGGAATGGGGGGAACAGAGGAGGACTTCAGTAGCTGGAAACATGGGTCATGCCAAGGACAACTTGTTGCTGTGAAGGATATGTTGGAGATGGGGGAGGAGGACTGTGTGGAAACTAGTACGGAGGGAAGAGTAGTGCTGCTTGTCCTCGAGTGTCCAATCCACTGATCGTTCTCCAAATGCTGGAGCGCAAGGGTTCCTCCACCACAATCACCTATCTCCTTTTATTTATTACCCTTTTTTCCCCTCTTTCTTTTAAGGCAAAAATTAAACTGTTCCAACCCACAACATTAGCAACTACGAGGCACTGAATGGTGAACAGATACCTTCTACTTCATTCAAAAAAGTCTGGTCTTACTGTTGAGGTAACAACATTAATGGGATTACAAATGGAATTTTGTGAATTGCTAAGAAGGAGTACCCACCCTCACAGACAACGCTCAGCATCTCATCCCTTCTTATTTTAATCATTACTGGAGCTTATGAAGCTCTACAAGTTTAGGAGCATGCTCTTTTGGAGCCCGCTACACCCTACAGGCTGCTCCGAGACCCAGCTCTAGCAGCAAATTGTCAGGTATATAACCTGTCAATAAATTTTCAGATGTGTTGTGGAACAGGAGGATAATGTGCTGATGGCAGTAAGTCTTCCAGGGTTTACCAATCAAATCAACAGCTGGAGTCTTTACACAAAACTGATTTGTTGCCACTTTATGCTTGTTAGGAGGAGCGCAGTCCTGGTTTCCATGTTGTGCAACTAGAAATGAGTGGCACGAGTAAGGAATTCTATTTTTACAAAATGATCACACTTGGAATGACTTTATAGTATGAAATTAATATTTCCTTGGCATTTCTATGTCTGTAATATAAAGAATATGGCAAATGCTGTGATAATGGAAGGCATAACTCAAATATTGACAAATGACAACTGTAAGATAAGTCTCTGCTGATAATCCCATTTTCCTTATCTGCTGTCATTGCCATTCCACAGCCTCCTCACTTTTCTATGGGAACTGGTCAACCTGGAGACAGGGACCAGAAATGGGTGGCAGTATTGAAATAAGCTCTGTTGTTCTGAGATTTCTGAATAACACATTCCTGCTGGTGCTGATGAGGTTGAAATACAAATTCAGGTAGGTTTTGTGAGCCTTCTAGTGGACTAAGGGAAAGAAGGTGGCATTGGTTTTGCACATCCATTATTACCTAATTTTGATTTTTACTGTTCAGAAGTAGCTGAGATTTCATATATTTTGAAAAGTTTAGCAAAGGTAGACTTTATGCAGATTCACTTCAAACAGCAGCAGATGCTGAGAGAGGCAAGAAATAATGTTGGACAGAGCGGTATTACAGTTTTTTGACCACTTCCTTTCAAACTGATGTAAACAAATGCATGTTTTTATGTTCTTTCCCTTGGGAAAGGGAAAATGGTGAACTCAGATGATCAATATGTGGTTTTTCCGTGGTTACTCAGGAAACTCCATCCCAAAAATCTTTTTTAATCACATGTTGCCTGACATCCATTGACAGCATCCAGCTTTTCATTTTTGGTCTACTGGAAGTTATGGAATCTGGCTAATAGGAACAAATCTGGGTGAGCTGGTTTATGGAACAATAAAGCTAGGTCCATATGTATGTTTGTAAGAACTGAGGAATTTGTCAAAAGGGAGATGATCACTGTTTTATAAATGGCGGTTAATTTTAAATTTTATATGCACTGTCAACTTCCGTATTCATATTTTGCTCTATATAAAACATTTTTTGTGTGTTTGTTTCTATTTTTTCCTTGGCATTTCTAGCAGATCTGTGAAAGCTGGATTTGATGGCTTCTGAACTGCCACAATTCATTTTCACTTAGCAAGAACCTGAGGCAGTCCACATGTGAACGCAAGGTGCAGTGAGCCATTTTCTGGTGATCAGTGCCAGGACACAATGGTATGCACTTCTCAGATTGTATTTCTGGTGTGTACTTTGCAGCTCTAGACAAATCACGGTGGGGAGGCTTTCAAACACACACGTCTGGTATTTATTTCTCATTGACATGCAATAACATGAATTGATTAACAGCCAGTTGTACTTTTTCTGAATCCCTCCCATATGGTCTTTCAGTTTCCACGTTCTCAGTTATCTCACATAAAAGGTTAAAGCTTTGGGCTTTTCTTCCCTGGTACTTAAGTTCTGCAAAATTATGTTTGCAGAGGTGACATTTACTGCATGGTCCCTCCAAGAGCACTGCCCATGTGCTCCTGCAGCTGGAGCTGGCTGGATGAAGCTGCTGGGCACCAGGGTGAGCCTGGACCCCTAGACCAGATAAAAAGGGGATTTCTGAACCACAAGTACCTTCAAGACACTAATGGACAGAGAAGACTCACATGCACTGCTTAGTGCAGCAGCTGTGCTGCCAGATTTGCAGGTTTAGCAAATAGATTGCAAGGCAGATTGTGTTCAAGAGGTAGGGAAGAGCTGGGAGGTCTGTGGGCATGTGCTCGTAGGACTGGCAAGAGGTCAACTGTCAGTGCTGTCTGTCTGGGAAGAGTGGTGGAAGGGGCCCCAGGACCTCCATCCAGGTTTGGGGGTGGGGATTCTGAGGCCTAACATAGGGGTTACTGGAGATAAGAATTGGTGTTTTCTAATGGATTGAGAATTCTTTTCACAAAGCATGGTGAGGGCAAGCAGTATATACAGGTACAAAATAATAATACAAGTTGGAAGACACAATAGTCTTCTGGTTCAGACGGTGGATAGGAATTGGGAATTCTTGGATCATTTTCTGACTTTGCCACAGACTTCCTGTGTTACTTTCAGACAGTCATTTAATCTCTGCATCCACCATCTGTGAAACAGCAAGACTTGGAACAGTTCATGTCTCTGAAAGCATGTATCTAATTTAGCTTTTATAATGGAAGTTAAATATTAAGGAACTGTTACATTATCATAGGATAAAACCATGCCACCTTTATTTTCACTGTGAACTTTGTTCTTCTGCCATTACATTGTTTTTTCAGGAAAAACAATGTTTTTGCTGTGTAAAAATAAGTTCAGCAGAAATTCTTGATGACGTGCCGTGAGAACAACTCTTGTAGATCTGGTGTCTGACGCGAAAATAAGAGATGTTCATTAAATGCAACTGGAAAGACTTCAGAGCTGATTGTTCAGTAAAGTAAAGCACAGGTCTGGACACTGAAAGTAAACAAATAACATCAGGCTCTGTAGAGATTAGTCTCCCAAAACCGTTCGAAAACTTTAGTAGCTGCTGTTGAAATGTAGACACTCCTCATCCACTTTGTCGACAGGCATGCTGCTCTGAATTCTTTGTTTAAATTTCCATTAATATTCCGTGTCAAAGAAGGGAAATAACTTAGATAAGATCAATTTTCAAACATGTTTCTTCAGGAAGGAACCAAAGAGTGATCGTGAAAACTACTTCCTTGAATGTAAAAATTCTGATCTTTTGTACAATAAAGGAACTGCTGTGTGAGATGAAAAATGTCGCTGTAGTTGGAGGTAAGCAGGTATGTTTGTTTGCCAAACTGTACTTATTTGCAAGCTTCAGGCCTGTCTTTTAATGTGTGTAGTCAGGGTGTGAGGAGGTGCTTCCAGTCGTGGAAAGCAATTTACACTATTCACGTTCTAAACCGTGGAAGCTTCCTGTGATGGCTGGCAACTTGTCCATGTAGGGGAGATGGTGAGGGAGACTTTCTAAATGGTCATGTGGGTTTAATTCTATTTTTCAGTATTTATTAATACTATGGGAAGTGGTAATTACCTAGTAGGTGGCCAGGGTAGTATATCTATCCAGCAGAACTGAAGGGATGTCTGTAGCACAATTACATATACCTAAAGTAGCAGCAAAGCAGGCAAAGTGTGGCCGTACGGGTGCCATTCCAAACCAACCAAGCCAGCTTGATAACTGTCTGTGTTCTAACTGAGAAGAAATTTCACAGCATAAAGGTACCTTCCAAGGGATATAACCCTGGAAGGCACATCTCTTTTCACCTCCCCTCTCAGCCCTGACCTATCAGTGCAAGCTATTAATAATAACGACCCATACGTAGCCTTTTACAGAATTGCAAATATTTTACCTGCGTTATATCTACATTGTCACATACACCGATGTGTCACCCTAAGCATTCATACTGCCATATTAAGTGCCTTGTCTCACCTATCTCAGCTCACTCTCTGAAATTTTTTGGTGTGAAATACTCTTAAGAAAATAGCATCATCTTTTTTCTCTGCTCGGTATTTAATACGGTCCACGGACTATTTCAAGCTGTTTATGAACAACTCCAGAGCAATGCTTTTGCAAATTTCTGCCGCGAGATCTGTAATGTAGGTCTCTTTCCAAAAATTCCAGAAAGCATGCCTAGAACTGTCAAATCAGGGAGGTATTCAGCTGGAAAACCATTCACCTTTAGTGATCCGTAATTCTATGGAATCTAAGTAATCCATATTCTATGGATGGCCTTTTGTAATGCAGGGACTGTTGCAAACCTCAAAACCAGAGAGCTCCTTCAGCTTCTGAAAGGGCTGTAGATTTGCACAGTTGTGTTCTCGGATGGTTTGGCACAGCTTTGCAATGCAAAGCCTTGCTCCAAGGAGTCTTCGTATACCTGCCTTGCTTGCTGGGGCAGACGTGTTTGTTAATGTCTTGAACCTACCATGAATTCCTGGTGTGCCTTGTTGCAGTAGCACCTTCCACAGCCGTTACATTACTTCTGCTAATAGAGGTTATATTTTCTATCTCGGGAGTTAAATTATAGCAGATCTGGCCGCTGCCTGTATCATTCTGTGTAAACCCAAGTCTCCAGAGTCTGAAATGCTTGGGTTGTTTTTTTTCTTTCTGTGAGAATGGCAGAAAGAAAACACTGGTAAAAAGGAAGTGTAGTTCAAAGCTAATTAAATGAAAAACTTCAGGTGGATGCCTGCTACACCTCAGGTCTCCACTTGGAGTTGCACAGTTGGAGACTTTTAGCCTCTCAGAGCCCTGTCACTGTAGACAAGGAGCAGAGGGGCCCCCCTGCAGGGATCCCATTGCCAGTAACAGCTTGATTTGTGCAGTAACCTTCGAAAGAAGTAGCAGAAGTCACTTCTTGGAACAGCCGAATAGACTTTCTACAGTAGTATAATACACTTTGGAAAGACATGTTATAATGGACCATGTGTGACCTAATAGGTCCTTTCTACCTGTTTTCTCTGACATATGTGCTGAAGCTTAAATACCATATGACCCTAAATCCATACTACAAGGCAAAAGGCTTCATTTTACATTACTCATTCGAAGATCAAACGAATTCTGTGCCTGATAGTGTCTCAGACAGTGGAAGGCAGCAGAATATTTTAATTAAAAAGCTAAAGCAAAGCACTAATAGTACATGTTATCTCACCAAAACCACGGTTGTCTTCCCTGCAGCTACAGTATTTGCCAAAAAAATAAAACCTCATAGAATAATGGATTAAAGATGCTTTCCAGCCTGAAACCTTTAGACAATGCTTTACCAAATTACGATTCTCAATAGCAATATTGTAAGGAGCATCATCATTTAGAAACCTAGCCAGCAGGCACTGGATTAATACTTTTTCTTTTCTTTTCATTTTTTTTTGGTCATTGCAGACTGGCAGTACTTCTCTCCAGATGTACCATTTGGCACATTAAGCAATTCTTTTCTTAGAAGGGGAACCTATGGTTTTGCCATGTAATGCAAAACACCAATGGAATCACTACATAAGCAAAATGCCAGTAATGGTATAGTGGTCCAGCCACAAACACTGGTATGTTAATTTTGTTTTATTTTTCCCAGTGTGTCATCTGTAGTACTGTATTTTGTATCAGGACTATGGCTGGGCTGTTTAGTATCAGATTTTAAAGTGTGTTTTCAACGAGAGATTCAAGCTAGGAAACTAATGGTTTTGATGCTTTGAAAAAAAAAAAAAATATATATATATAAAAGCTGTACTTAATATGGATCTAACTATTATTTTAGCCTGATTTTAGAGACCAGGCCAAATTTTCCCCTCAATTATAGATATCCAGCCTTTCAGCTGTATGTATGCACTTTCGCTAATGGTATCCTAATGGTATCCAAATACACTGGAAAGCAAGCAGTTTAGGCTAAGGCTGTGGTTTATACTTGCCATTGCTTCCTAAGACTAACTATGCCTTCAAATAAAATTTTGATTTATTTGTAAGTAAGAAGACGAAAATAATTATAGCATTTTCCATCTGTATCTGAAAGGCAGCAACTGAACTCTCAGTTGCTATCTTAGCAACTCTCTGTGCTATTTTAGCTCTCTAATGCTCAACAAATTGTTTAGTTCTTGTAAATGCAGCAGTAGCTGCTGCTTTTCTGTTGTACCTGTCATATTTCAGCTTACTTTCTGAATTCTGCTGTACTGCTACTGTTGTATGGAAAGGAAAAAAGTTGCCAAAATCTGTTTTCAGTTGCTTGGCTTTTCTGGAAGCAGAAAAAATGGGGAGTTTTTTATCTACTATCCCTCTGTTTTCACATATTGAAGCAGAACTTGAGTTGTTCCTTTTTTTAATTTGACTTTTCTAGATGAGGATGAGATTTAACCTACAATTTCTTCTCTAAACCTTGCTGAAGGCCATCCAAGCACATCAGCAGGATCTGGTTTTCCCTCCATCCCCCCTGTAATATGCAGGTTTGCTGGAAGCTGAGAGGGAATATCTGAAGGAGGAATGTTTTATTCTTGCTATGTTTCTCGTACACCTACCCTCAACACCTGCTGCTGAATACCATTAGAGGCAGGCTACTGGGTTAGACAGAGGTTTGGTCTAACCTGGCATGCTTTTATATAGCAGCTTCCTAAGCTGGGATCTGTTTTCTCATCCATCTTATGTCAAGTAATCACAGAGCATGTTCCCTTTTCCTGACTCCTTTGCCCTGCTGTAATACCTCTGATGCCGTTAGTCTTGTTTCTGCTTTATGTGTTGTAAGAGAATTGTGTCCATACTCTCTCATCAGCTACCCACAAAACACGGCGTATGATAGGCTACATTCCAAGGAGCGAGTGTGTGCCCTGTGCTTCAGTGGCAACCCTGCTTCTGCTTTTGCACCTCACACAAAGGTGACAGCCTTACTGTAATTTTCTTGTCTTGCAAGTGAAGGACAGCAAAGGAGCAAGGACATTCCTCGCTTCCCTCTGCCACTATGCACCAACTCTTCATGTGTATTACAGAGTCTCTTCCCATCAACAGGCCTTCCCTTTTCCCTGTCTGAAGTCTTTTGAAGAATCTCTGCATTTCGTGTAAAACACTTGATTTTCAGTTCCATAGATGAGGAGGAGGCAGCACTTCCCACGAACAGCAAGACAAGTACCTTTTCCTCCTTGGCCTTGGGGCCGAGTGAGGGAGAAGCAGCATGTTGTTAATGCAAATAACAAATTCTTCCTCGGCAGGGCTGCTCTTTGCACTGGGGGAAAGGTTGTCACCTTGGGGAGAGAGCTGAAACAGACTGCCCAGCCTGACTTCTGGCTTGGTTTCCTTAGTTATTTTTCTGTTTGTTATAATAAATAACCTGTAATTCAAGCTCTCTGTAGGTGGGGTCAGACTCCGCTCAGCAGAGTTTCAGTGGATAGCATGTTTCTTTCTATTTAATATGACAGGTGTTCAGTTTTTCACTGGTTCCTGCCATTCACCATAAATCTCATCTTTCCTCCTCCCAGGTTAAATATACCAGTTCTGGCTTTTGCCTGTCCACACAGTCAGAAAATGACAGCTTCTGATTACCCACACATACAAAGTGGTGGAATATCAACAGTAAAAAAAAAAAGTAATTTCTGTCCAAGTTTCTGCTTAAATTACATTGTGTGTCCTTTCCAATTTGATTAACTGTGTAATTAATAATGACCACGTGTGGCAGGGTAGGCACTTTATTCTGGCTTTTTTTTTCTCTCCCATGAATGCTGGGAAAGAATGCAAGGAAGGCAGCTAGTTGTGAGAACACTTTCCCTCGACGATAGGTTCAATTCCTAAAATCCAGTCATGTTTTAAACCCCCAGAAGAGGAACAAGCAAAATTTCATTATTTCTTTTGGGGTCTGTAAAGACTAAAGGCCAGAGGATTTCTGAAAGGAACCTGATCCTCACTCCTGGTCAGCTGCAGGAGTCAAAAGGATGGTGTTAATGCCATGCCCTGATTTGCTTTTTCTATTTTCTTTTATTTTTCATTTCTCTTTGGAGCAAACAACCCAGGGCAGAACATGGTTGTGAAGGTTTAGAATGTCTCTTGGAATTGGAGTCACCAACGTGTTGCTGTGAACTCTTCCATGCTGATAGAACATGGGGAGGAAATGGAATACGCATTCAAGGTAAACTACTTCTTTAAAAGTTACCAGATAAATATTGCAAGTCATATTTAGGCTTTTCTCACTCCCATTTATGTTGTAGAAAGAGATCTCCTCCCAGTTGTAGGGTGCCTGGGGTGGGGGAATTGAGAAATGATGAGATTACTATGGGACTGTTCCTTCTCTGAGGCAAATATGTTAAATACAGTTAAAGTTTGAATTGGTGTGTGAATGTAGCTCAAAGCACTGGCACTCTTTTACTCACCAGCATGCTATGAGTGAGAGTGCATCCATGAGAGATGTTCATTAGACGATTACCCTGTGTAAGGCTTTTCCCTGTGGCACACCATCTGCCTTTCATATCTGCTGTATTTTCCTAAGAGGTAACCGAATTTAGATATCCTCCATTCAAAGTCTATTCCTTTTTTTTAATATATTTTTTTCAGTTAGATGTTGCTTTTCATGCCTGGCTGTCATGCAAACTGCATGTTGAAGGCATTTCTGGGGAAACATGAAGTTTTAGAATGTTGAAGTGTTGCCTGCTAAAATAAATCCAGATTGGTTCAACAGTAATGCTAAAGAGTATGTAAATAGTAAAGACTGAAATGTCAAAACAAACAGAGATAATTAAAATCTATCATCCTGGGCTCAAGGTATGCTGGTGACATTTTGTGAGATGTTTTAGAGAAGTCTATTAAAAATGATGCATTGCCGTATGCTGAATATGTCAAACTTCCCTTCTACTGCTGCTACTCATATGTCAGAGGATTCTTCTGTAGTCATACAGAAGCACATATTATCTTCTTTTCCTTCCAGATCTTCCTTGAACCTTTGCTCTGCAAGAATGCTTACAAAGAATGTTTTGTCTACAGCTTGTTGCAGGTGCTTTCACAAGGCTGTTCTCCTCCTCCTCTGTCCCTGGGCATGTTTCGTCCTTTACTTGTCTGCCTACATCTAAGTCTTCTCTCTTGTCCTCTTTAGTTGGAAGCTCTCTGGTGCAAGAACCAAATTTATGTTTATTTGGACAAGCACCTAGGTCCTTGTCCATAATTGATGCTTACTATCCATACATCCAACAGTGTATAGTACTTCCAAGGAAGAATGAGTCCTTTCCTTAAGAGAGGAGTACGGTTAGTCTTTTAAGATTAGTCATTTCTTTTGTATGCTGTTACAGCTTTGGCCCAAAAGCAGTGGTTCCTTTACACGGGGTTTCACCTAGAAGAGGAGATGCTGAGCTCATTGACAGGCCATAGTCTGCGGGCTTTCCTCTTTACCTCTGCCCCATACTCTTCCACATGCAAAAACCTTGAGGCTGTGGGCATGATGTGCAAAACAGGGTTATCGGTGCTTTGTCCTTCTGAGTTCTTTGGGATTGTGATAGGCCATTTCATGGAGACTAGCCATGAGACCACAAGGAGGATGATTCTGGTGCCAATTCCTGACCAACTGAGATCCAGTGGGTATGCCTTCATTTGTTTTTTACGTAATTCACTGAGAAGTATTAGGCCAGTAGGTAGTTGCTTTCCAGATGAATGAAACTATTAAAGGCTTTTCCTATATTAGTAAAGAAACTGGATTCCAATAACATCAAGGCAACCTTTACCACTTTTTAAAGATGCCTTAAAAAGCATGTAAAATTAAATTTTATATCAGCTTTAATATTCTTTCATACTAGCAGGCTCCACTTTAATATCAAAAGCAACTATTGAGTGAGGTTGGATTTGATGTAAAGAATAGCATTATGTCATCAGAAAGGAAGGTGCTGCTAACCGCTAAAATCTTTTTAAAATATTTTTTCTGAGTAGATTTGTTACTAATTATACTATATAAATTTAAGAGTGGAAATTTGGGTTCTCAGTCATCGTAACTTGCTTGTCTGATATTTTGCACTCAGCTTTGGAGTGCAGCCGAAGTGCAATTCTCCCTGGAAATTTGTTTTTAATATAATCCCATTTTCTAGTTAAACATTTCAGATTAAATATACTGAGCAAGGAAAAGAGGACTGCTTTGTTTAGAGTGCTCTAGAGGCAGAAGACTGCCTGAGGACTTCCTTATTGAATGTACCTTATCTTGCTGTTTATCCAGTAACAGATCGAGTTGGAGTGTAGGGTACCTCAAACTCTGTTTGATTTTCTTTTTTTTCCCCCCCCCTTTTTTTTTTCAATTGCCAACTACATGGATTAGAGCTATTAAGATGTTGGTCTAAGTCACAAGAGTTTTGGAGACCGGAAATACTTGATTTCAGTAGTTGAATTTAAAGTTATCTGAAGGTAAATATTTCTTATCTGGACAGTGTGTAAAATGTGTATTCATCTGATTTCCTTTCCTTTCTGGATATCATTTTCCCTTGGTGAGTGGTTCATTTGGCTTCCTAAGCAGAACTAGACAAACTCCCAAATCACTTCATGCTTTCAGTGAGCTGTGTCACCTTTCTCTTATTTTCTTTAATCATTCTTTCCATGCTTCCGGAACAATTGAGCTGTAGTATTGCAAAAGTTTTACTATCATCTTCTGCATGCTCGTCTCAAACTTCATACCTTTAATATGATTATGTTTGATATTCAGCTACCATCTAACAATGTGTGCTTCAGGGTTTGTGATTTCTAACGTGACTGCAAATATTACCTTTCTAATGATACCTTGTATTGGATTAAGGGATGCAAACGCTAAAATTGTGAATACCGGAGTTATGTACCCTTGCCAGTCCTGGGGAGCTGCAGCCTGCTGCTGTAAGTTCTTATTCAAGTTATCCAAAGACGATACCTTGCCCAAATACTTTATTAATTAGTTTGTGTAAAGCCCAAAGCTGACTAAATTTCAATGACAGTCCAAGTATTCAAAAAGGATGCATATGATGTGTACTATACTTGTCCTATGGTCATTTTTATAAGTACTATGTGTGGATACATATGCATATTTGTTCTAATAGCAAGTAATTATCAGTAATAACAATAAATATCAGCAGTACAGTAGTTAACTCAGTGCTTTCCAAAGGACCTTTCTACTTTGAAAAGTCATTCTGAAAAAATTTCACCTTTCCTCCATACCATTATCGCTCCATAACATACCATTATCGCTCCATAACACACCATTATCAGCAAATGCCTGATAACATATCCCTATATGTTTGCTGTTGTGAGAGAAATGAATTTTTACTACTCTTACTGCTGCAAGCAGTTTTGGAATAAGTCTTGGTATTGTTAACTGTTTTGCTACTGTGGATGCAAATCCTGCCTTTAATTTACCCTTGTTCTACCTTACTGAAAAGGGGGAGTTGTTCACACCGAGCTGAGGGCAGAGTTTGTCTCCAGGAATCTCTGTTACTGGTGGCGCTCGGCAGGCCAAATGAAAACCAGCTCATCTTCAGTGAGAGTCCAGGACAACTTTTTCTCTTGCCAACCATAAATGCCATGCTGCATTGGTATGAGAAACAATTGCTGCACTCATGTTGCTAGGTTGACTCTATACTTTATGGTCATACAATGAAAACTGTTAAAAAAAAATTCTTTCAGCAGCGCGTACTGGATCTTTTTGCGATCCCTACCTGTTCTCTGCATGTGCAAATCTGCTGGTCCTGCATTTACTAGGGTAAGAGGCATAGGAAGTACTGCATGGAGACACTTGTTTTCATCATGATTCTCAGTTCACTTTCAGAACTATGAAATTAGGAGACTGACACTTCCTCCTTTGAAATCCCAGATGAATGATGATGGTAGGAGGTGGAAATTCAGGACCATCCACATACATCTCAAATTATTTAAAAACAACAGCAATTTGAAAGGACTGTAGCAGCAAAGAACATTGGTACCATCTCAAAATGACATGAAACTACCACTGCTTTAAAGTTCTGTCTTAAAACCCTTAACTGTGCTGATGGACTTTGAAAAACATAATTTTCAATGTCAGTCATATGGAAAAAATGGAGTCAGTACTCCAGTTCTGTGGCCTTTTGTACTATTTTTTTGTACATGATGTAAGGAATGGTCTCCGCTGCTGAATGGCCTTCCTGAATACAAGCTGATACACTTCCAGTTAGGCTGAGACAGAGATTCACTTTTTGGTGGCATTAGTGCAGTCTCCCCTGCCAAAGTTGTGCAGCTGCTTTGTATTTCATCTCAGGAGTAGCATTTCCTTGAAGCCAGTGTTGAGGAATGCAGTGTGTAACTTGGAGGGGATGAGGGTACCCTCAATTTCATTAAAATCACATTCAGGACTTTTGTGGAGGAAAAGGCTTGGAGAAAGGGAAGAAGCCAGTGTGCTATTAATGAAAACATTAGCTTCCCTGCAGAACGCCACTTTCCTTGCAAGGCAAACACCAGAAAAAGGAAGAAGTGATTCTTGGGTTTCTGATGTCTGTGGCCCTTTGGGCTGATTTGCAGCCGTGAGAAAGGTGCCAATATCTTTGTATTGTTTGGCAGGGAAAAGAATACCTTGTAACTCATCTTGTCTGGCTATGGCCTGGCACTGGATCATGACCAGGTTGATGGCAGCCTGACAGTTTTAAAAGAATATGTTGGCATTTTATGAAAAGGGAAGTTATTACACTTGAAAGGAAGTAAAAACAAAAACAGAAAACCTACGCTTGTCAGTTTTATGGCAGAGAGGCAGTAAAAATTCTGGCACATTACCTCAGCCAATCCCTGCAACAAATTAGTGAACTAAATTGATTACAAAATCAAAGATGAATTTACATAAGCATTTGTGTTTTCGTTACCCTGCTCCTACAGTGTGTCTGACACTCAAGAGTCAACCCCATGCCCCTTAAAGTTAAAATTAGTTTATAGCCTAAATTTAGATGTGTGGCAGCAAGAAGGGAGCATGGAAAGAAAAGAAGAGCATGGGAAGGGATGAGACCTCCTGGGTCACTGGCTCCAGTCCCTCCCAGTCTCAGGAAACCACATTATGTTACCCTCTTTCAGACTGTGTTACGATCTTGACATACCATTAGATGATACAAAAGATGGGGGTTTAAATTTACAGATTTGTCCCAGTATAGTTCTCCTCTGACTCCATTAGCTGTTGGATTGGACCCACGCTGAGGCTTATCACAAGTTTCTGCTGGTGGCTGTTTTACAATGAGGTGAAGTGCCAGGGAGCTGGGGACCGTGGATGGTAAAGGCAGTGGCATTAGTGAGCAGAGCATGAAGAAGAAGGAGGATTCAGGATAGCTCTTCCAGCAACCAGGAGGATCATGAAGTTGGAAAATAAGGTTTCCAAACATTAATTCTCTTTCTGTGCCAAACCTGCTCTCAGAGCTGTGAAAACAGATTGCTCCCCCCAGATATGCCTACCCTGCAGTGCAGCCTCGGGTAAGCCAAGGAGGCTTGCGTGCTGGGGACAGGATGAACTGGTGCCTTTGGAGCCCCATGCTGCACCGTCTGGGTGGCTTTTCATTCCCAGGCTAGCTCAAGTATCCCTATGTGGTGCACTATGCTGTCCTTGAAACCCTTTCTCATGCCATCATTCAGAACCCATCAGTGAATATCTTCACCCTCACACTCATGTCGGAGTTCAGTATATGGATAAGGCATACAAAGAAGGGTTCCTTGGTGAGTGCCATGGCCTCAAAAGTGGTTGTGAATTATTTTGCTTTGTCAGTCAGAACTGTAAACTGCAACCGTATGGCATTAGCTCCATTATAGCATGTTTTTACTTAGGCAACTTAGCCAAAGCAAACAATGAAACCAGACGTCTTCTTGTGGTCAGAAAGAAACAAACAATTTGTTTCGATTGAAGGCTCGGTGCTGTGGAGAGGCCCAGAGTTATGAGCAGCTGCATAGGAAGCACAGTGGTAGGGGCTGGTAGTTGCCAGTACGAGTTACATCCGTCGCAACTGAACCTATGGCACGATGAGTAGCTGGAGTGCTGAGAGCAAGGCTTGCAGCTGAGAGAAAAAGAGATCTGCCCCTTCTGGCAAGAGAGAGGACTTGGCCAAAGTGGTCGGCTCTTCATAATGCAAATCAAGATTTTTGAATAGGTTCAGAATAGTTTCAGATTGATTCAAGTTACTGAATGTAACTGCCTGAGTAGATGCATGTAATCTTCAGACTGGCAGGAATTTTCTACAAGAGCTGTGTTTCCTGTTTTGGAAAGGAATAGCATGATGGCAAGTACATTGGGCCAGTAACACATGCTATTACCTCTTCCCGTGGCCAGAGAACCACTATTGCTTATGCCTCCATGCCTACAGTGCCTGCATCCTGTGGGTAACGCAGCCTTGTACTGTGTGAGGCTGACAGCTTTTTATTCTTTTTTATTCTTCTATGGGACAAGGCTTTAGCTGTGCCTGAGGCTCAAAGCAGTCATTGCCCTGTCTCAGTTCTGCCCCAGTGGCACCGGTGTCTCCCATTCAGCCAAAAATACGGAAGGCACAATGTACGTTTGCATTTAATAACTTCAGCTCAGTTGAGAAGACTGAAGTAAAGCAGAGGTCCTAGCAAAGGAGTTCCTCCCTTTGCGTTTTGCTTTCAGTTGCTTTCTACTCTCCTTTAATATGCTATTGGACCAAAGTGGGAACATTTTTTCAACCTCTGTGAATTCACTTTGCAAAAATGATAATATAAACCACAGTGAGTCGGGTGAGCATAGCTGAATATGATGCCACAGTGGTAGTTGGGCCTCCAACACTGGGAATGGACTTCAGCCTGTCTTTTGATGCTGTGGTTCTCCTTTTACTTATTTATCATAGACTCCTTTGCAATATGAGCTTGAAATCAAAATGCTTTTGCAGTGCATTTCTGTGGTACTTGACAAGGGCATACAGAGCATACGAGTTCCCTAATGGCTAATAGTATAGGTGGAACCTGAAGCACATTAATAGAATACTTTTTATTTATGGTATGTGTGCAGGAGACAGAGTTGTGATTTTAAGGCTTTCTATTGCAAAATTTATGGGGAATTTCTCCCAGAAATAGTTGGGAGCTCAGAGCAAGCAGATGTGCCCCTGTATATGGGCAATGTTCTGCGGGGAGGTCACCATTGTTCCTCTCTGAACGCACCTTTGAGATTGGACTTTGTTGCTTTTGTGCTGTAATCTACTCTGAATTCTGTCACATTTAGAAATCACCTCTGTTGTCATTTGTTTTGAAGATGGATTTCATCTAAATCTTTGTTCGGGTGATTAGAACTTGCTAATTTATCTATGGTTTGATTTTGGATGGTTTACCAAATTTTAATATGTTTTGGTTACATGCTAAAACCACACTCTGATGAGTTTGGTATTGAACTCAATACAGGAAGCTTGTTTTGGGTATGTGCAGATTTCATAAGGGGTTTTAGGCCTGAGAACTCCTCCTAATTTGTATTTCCCAAATCGGCTTTCGCGTGCAATGAGAATAAAAGCTCCCTTTTCTAATGAGAAGGTTGCAGTCCTGTGCAAGCACAGTGGAAAACTTTAGGTACTTAAATGTATTTCTTTTACTGACAAAAGTTTTGCCTAGGCAGTCTGTTTGCAAAAGATGTGCTCAGATTTTTGAGAGCCCAGATTCCACCTCAAGAGCATTCAGACTTTGCCTTCTATGGCTGGGTTGGCAGGGAAGGTGGGGGAGTATCTGGTCCTTAATATCTCTGTGCCTAATTCCTAGTTTACAGATGGGAAATGAGTAACACTTCTTAAGTATTCCGTGGTATTGTTAAGATAAAAATCAATTGATCGGATAGCATGGTAATATAGAGGTCATACATATGTTGCAATATAACAAGGACCAAAGCTTCTGTCTGTCCAAATCTCTAGTTATTTCATGAAAGTGTAGACAAGTAGAAGGATTGGAGCTGCCATTTAAAAATGAGGTTTGCATAAAGCTGTGTTGAAATTGCTTCCTGGGAATTTCTGCATAAGGAATTTCTGTAGAGCATATTGTTAAGGAAGTCATGTTAGAAAACGTGCTAATTTTTGCTTTGAGGCTGCTAACAAAACTGAAGCACAACTAAAGTTTAGACTCTGAATTTACTTGCAGAACTCTACCATCCACCAATTATCTGTCTGTAAGGCAGTCAGCTGTTTGTCTGTCCCTGTAAATCTACATGATGAAACATGGACGAGACCAGTGAGAGCCTTGTATCAGGATGAGAACTGCCTGACAGGCCACCTTGCTGCTCCGGAATACCATCAAGCTGTTCAAATAAAGATGAACTGGAACAATGTAACAGCTGCTTGAGATGAGCATGGGAAAGAAAAATATGGTGATGGGAGATGGAGAAGTGACTCCGTGTGTTGGCATTCCTTTCTTTTCAGGGCAAGGACATGTGAAAGGGCTTGTCACCGACAGAAAGACCCTCTCACATCCTATTGTGGTGAAACCTTCAGCCTCCAAATAATACGAGTTGTGTTTCCAGATGTAATTGGGAACGTACATTCTCACACCATGGGAATTTGACTTCATCTTCTTACCCCACAGCCTTGGCAGCTCGGAGATCTGCTGTTTGCCTCGGGCAGAGGGTTGGGGGGTTGCTTATTTTTTATTTTCAAATGCACATTTCTGGTTAAGTTGCTTTTCCTTTTATTGTTAAATTATATGCAGGCTGAGATCCTTCTTTTGTGATTAACAAAAACTCGTTGATAAATGTTTAAAATGAGAAGGTTTTCTAATTTCCATAGATTGACCGCACTATGGGATTAGGAGACTCACCTTGCACCTCTAAGTGTCTAAGCTCAGACTTTCAGTTCAGTTTAGTGTAAGCAAAGCTAATTCGAGGCGAAAAAAATAGTATTTCTAAGGGGGGGGGGGGGGGACAACGAGGGCACATGGTCCGGGGAGGGGTTGACCTCGGGAAAACCCCCCGGGGGGGGGGGGGAAATGGGGGGGGGGGACACGACACGGGGAGGGGGAGGGGCGAGGGGGGGCACAGGGAACACCCCCCCCCCCCCTTGAGATTTTGAAACCCTTTTGGACTTTGTTATGTTTGTGGCCACTTCCTGGGTTCTTTTGAAAAAAACTTTTTTTTTTTTTTGGTATTTTTTTATAAACAAGCCCTGGGGGAAGTTTCCCCCTCCT
>JAAGNO010005070.1:3402-16465 GCA_033439905.1 Ceryle rudis
AAACAAACAAAACCACCCCCCAAAAAAAAACCAAAAAACCCCAACCAACCAACCAAACAAACAAAAAAATAAAACCAAAAAACCCAACCCTCACCATCCCACTAGAACACGTCTTGAAGTACCTCATCTACACATTTTTTTAATACCTCCAGGGATGGTGACTCCACCACCTCCCTGGGCAGCCTGTTCTAGCACCTGACTACTCCTTCAGTAAAGAAATTCTTCCGAATATCTAATCTGAGTCTCCCCTGGTGCAACTTGTGGCCATTTCCTCTAGTCCTGTTGTTATTTACTTGAAAGAAGGGGTCGCACCCACCTCACTTCAACCTCCATTCTGGGAGTTGTAGAGAGCAAGAAGGTCTCCCTTCAAGCCTCCTCTTCTCCAAACTAAACAATCCCAATTCCCTCAGCCTCTCCTCAAAGGGCTTCTTCTCCTGACCCTTCTCCAGCTTGGTTGCCCTTCTCTGAACTTGCTCCAGCAACTCAGTGTCTTTCTTGTGGTGAGAGGCCCAGAACTGAACACAGTACTCAAGGTGCAGCCTCACCTGTGCCGAGTCCAAGGGTACAGTCACTTCCCTTTTCCTGCAGGACACAGTGTTCCTGATACAAGCCAGGGTGCCATTGGCCTTCTTGGTCGTACTTCTTTCTATGTCCTTCCATTCTTTTATTAATGACCTAGCACCTTCAATAATATGAAATATGTGATGGATATCTATTTTACATGTAGAAGTAACAGATGGGATGACAGCTTTGCTTTTTTTGTTCTCTGTAATAGAAGAATCAAAAGAGGGTTTCATCTTGAATTCAGGTTTTCTGTGTGTTTGTCTTGTGAAGTCAGTCATATCTGATGTAAATTCATGCACAGGATCTTGAGGAGAGGAAGGGAATAAAGTCAGGTCAAATTTCAGAGGTGACAGGTTCTCTTTGGCTGACAATAGATTCCAAGGTAGTTGAAGTCAGTAGTTCTGCCATAGCCAGAAATAAGCCAGCTGAAAGACAAATTTGCAGACTTCTAGGTTTCCCTAGAGTGTTACTCTTGACTTCAGGTCTGTAGCTAGCTTCAGAGGATGCTGTTCTTAGCTTTTTTGTTTTGTTTTGTTTTCTAAACAAGCTGCTGTGTAACTTCATTTCCTTCCCTTTCCCTTTGTTTTTCTTTTTTTTTTATTTCCCACCTCCAAGAATACCAGACCATTGTATTAATTAATATTGTAAATCTGTCTTCATGCCCTAAAGCGGACAGATATGCAGAAGTTTCCAAGTCCATTCCTGCTGGAAGCATTCTCTGTTGAAGAAGGCGCTTCTTTTAAGAGTGTCTGTGTGTAGAGGTGTAACTAGAGGATTGGATATGCATGACAACCACACGATTTTTCTTCTCAGCAGATAGTTTGTCACTGTAGGTACTGTATAGTTCACCATTTCTACATGCCTAACAGAATTGTCACTCACTGCACCTTTCCCACAGAAATGACAAACTGCTGGCAATACCTCTACCAAATCATTACATACACAAAGCTGACAGCAAGTCATAAGGCAAATTCTAGATTTCTTTCCTGAGTACTTCTTTGCATAGTACAGAATCTAAACTTGGACATTACCAAGATGGTTTGTATATTAATACCTTGTCTTTATATTGTATACGTTTAAATTACAGCCATGCATACTTAAGGGCTGTGTTTCATCACCAGGTTCCTCACGTGGTAATGAGCAAATTGGTATTGTTATTGAATAGAAGGACATAATTTTTAAACCAAATCTTGTGCTAAAAGGTTATGGACATTAAATGAACAATATGATCTGTTGTTCAGTGTTTCTTTCCCTAAAAAATAATTCAGTATTTTAAAGACACTCAGTTTGGACTTATGGATGATCAAGTAATCTCATCACAACTCTGTTGTATCTGCTTTCTTTCTATCCTGTCTGCTTTCCATGCCATTAGTGTAAGTTTTTCCAGTTGATAATCCCTTTACCACATTTTGATACTCCTGTGTCCATTTACATGTCTGCAAAATTAAATCATAACAAATCATCTAGTACAAGACAAAATTAGTGACATGTCAGTTCCTGGGAAGCTCAGTCCTGGACAACAACTCACAGTATCACGAGTCCTAGAAAGAGCAAATGAATCTGTTGAAACACCCTTTCTTATCTGCCTCATATACCCAGCTTAACTATTGATCAGTTTTATATTGACAGGCTGTAGGGTATCTTATTTTTAAGGATTTGTAATGCATTATTCTTGTTTCCAACATCTGTGTCTTACCTGCTACGAGAGATTTCTGCACTTTCCCTCTCATTCAGGACTGTTATTTCTACCACATAATTACAGTCCTGGAGTAGTTTAAGGATCATACCACTTGGTTATAGTTACACAGTTATGAACTCAGCTATCACCACCATAGAGCATCCCCCTCAACTGTAACATCTCCTCCTTTTGTCTTTCTTCTTCCTTCCTCTTCTTCATGGCTTCAGACTCACTTCATCTCTTCTGGATAGTTGTCCTATCCTATAAGTGAAAAAAGTAAAAATCCAGCTTGGTCATACTTCTGGTCACTGCTCATGGGCAAGGAGGCTCGCATTTGTCACCCAAACTTCCCTCCTGGTGTTTGGTTTCTTGTCTTTACGTATTTTCTGTAACTTCTTTAGTAAACTTGTAGTTTAATGCTTGCCCTGTATGTGATCTGTGTTGTGAAAGAACAATACAAACAATATCCTGTAAAAGCTAATTGCATTCTAATTCTGTATGAATTTCCATCAAACTTTGTACTCTGGATTTTTGACTTTAGGAACATTTGTTGCAGGTGTGTAAGTTTAAAATATAGATTTTTTTAAAAAAAAAAAAAAAGGATGGGAAAGTTATCACACATTCAGGTCACGAGAAGATAAGCTAGGGAAATTTAGCAAGATTTTTGTTTTAGCTGTCCTACCTTTTCAGAACACTGAAGTCCGACTTGTCTCTACCTCCAGCAGTAGGTATTAGAGCATTAAGTGCCCACCTTGATCTCGTTGCTGTGTAGCCTTAGCCAACAGTTTGGTAAAATCAAATAGGAATTCAGAGAAGGACTTGATGTAATGACACCTCTGAGTTCTCAGAAATAATAAAAATGTAGCCAAAATGCTGTAAGAGCTTACCAGGTTTGCAGGTAATGTTTTTCATTAGATGAGTTAGAAAACACACTGGACTGAGCTCACAGCTCTCAAGCTTGTTTCATATCCTGTTGTGAAAAGGTTTTTTGCTATAAAGTCACAAAGGACTAGCTGCAAGATATGTCAAATATCAAGTAACTTCTTCTCCTTTCGACAGACATATGAAGCATCTCTAACTGCAACTGACTTATTTTGCCCTGGATCTGGAATTCTCCATCTTCTATTTGCCCTTTGACTACAATTTGTGCTAATCTCAAAGCATCTGAGGAAGTGTACCGAACCTTTTCCTTGTTGGCTTCCCCCCCCTCCGCCTTTGGAAGGGGGTTGGTAGAGGTTAATACCTACATTTCATGCTAGGAAAGCAAGGTACATGAGGTCTTATCTCCTATCAGACATACAACCCCTCATAAGTTATTCCTGAGTACACAAACTTTGTAACATTTTAACCTCTCTGAAATTAGTTTCCTTCTTTCTCACAATAAAGAAGGGACTTAGGATTGCCCAGGTAGAACTTCAGCCTATACCTGAGGTCAGGTGGATCAAGATATAGCAAATGAGGGCTAAATTCCCAGCTGGTGTAAGTTGACCTGGCTGTATGCATTGCAGGGGGGCTGCTCTGGTCTAGCTGAAGTGAAGTACTATAACATCATCAAAAATGCTTATTACTTAAGTTCATGGGCGTAGAAGATTTTCCCAAAGCAAGGATAACCTCCGGCCTATTAACATCCAGTCCATTATCTGATTGTTCAAGTACCACAAGCTGTGAACATGAGCATTGTGCAATTTAATAGGAAAGAATTTGAGACCTGCTGCTTATGTGACGGGTTTTGTACTCAATTGCAAAACTTCATTTATTTTGTATCTGTAACAAAACAAAACAAAAATCCATATCTGCCATCTTCTTTCAATGGGTTGACCAGGAAACAGCCACCTGAGGCAGACATTTGGCTGTTTCTGCATATACAGATATATATATATATACACAAAAGAGACTTCATGACTCTTTCCTGAAGTATCATAAGCTGGCTGTGAGGTAAGATGCATCATCTAAGAATCCCATCTCTATTTTGCAGATGTTTGAAAATAAACATTTTTCTTGTCTGTTCTGCAGCGAACATGGGAATAACCTTTAAGAGCTAATTTTTATTTATGTTATTTAAAATCAGTTTCCAAATGTGTATATAGACCAATAACAATCTTGACAGAAACTATTTTAAAATGAGGAAATATATCTTTTACGTTATTATGTTTATTTTTTGTTATCTTTATATACTTATTACTTCAAGAGCATTTTGGATTCTCACACAACTTTGTTATGGAAAAACTTACTCTGTAACCTGAATAGAGTGTTTGATTTGTGGTTTTTTTGTTGTTGTTTTTTGGCTTTTTTTTTTTCCCTATGTTTAAAAAAATTATAAAATCTGTGAGGGGAAAAAAAATGTAAAGTAATTACACTTATGTATGCAGATTATGCAGTTCTGTATATAAGATTTTGAGGGAAGGTTTTTTGGCTTTGTTTTTTCCCATCAAAGAGAACGAGCATGTCAGACAGTCTAACACATGAATTTGTGACTTGGTGCTCCCGTATGCCAACAGTGTGGTTGTTTAGCGCATGCTTTGAGAGCTGATTTTAAAGGTCTTAAAGAGTCTATTTTAATAATTCATATTGATTCAGTAGGGGATGAAGATGCTTGACATGTTAAATGAATAACATTTACATTATGAACATGTTAATTGCTGTATTTTTAATGTCATTAGCTTTTATAAACCAAGATAAGAGTATTCTTAAAGGGACATCAGTGGATTTGCAACATTCTGGAAAACACTGATATATAAACCAGCCTTAGAAATATTTCCCCCTCTTTCTTTTCACTGACTTTTCTCTCTCCCCTTTCACATTTCAGTAAGGATGTTTTATTCATTTGGCTCTCACATCCAAACACCGAGGAAAAATAGAAATAAAAAAAAATAAACCCAAAAAAACAACAGGGAAGGAAAGAGACTAGGATGAAAGTCATTCAGTTTGCATTGATCTGTGGTAATCATGTCCTGAATGGTGTTACAGCTTCCCCTACCTCCCCTCTCCACACAGGAGGTGTGGCTGTTACGGCCGCAATCATGATGCTTTGGTTTTGTGCTTAAGTTAAAAGCCTTTATCTGCTGTCATGTCTGATTCACAGTGGTGACTAGCAAACAAGCAGAGTAAAACAATTTACAGTTATGCTTCTCTCCTTTTTTTAGTTGGTAAAAATGGCTTAGCTTTAAATAATCAAAAGTCACTGTGCAGTAAAGTAGAAGAGAATTTACTTCTGAGTAATGTACCTTGCAATACCAATGCATCAAAGACCAAGGAACTAATCTTCTCCTATCTCTCTGGACCATTTCAGCCACACCTGGACATTGTATTGGCACATATTGTCTTGAGAAAATCTTGTGGGACCAGGAGAGGATGAAAATGTGTAGAGTGTATTGAGTTAATGAGGCTGTGGCAGAGATAAGGCAATGAGTAAATAGGAGAAGCCTACTAATAGTGGCTGGGGACAAAAATGCTGTACTAAGATCTATATGTAAGTACAGGAGATGAAGATAAGGGAAAATATCAGATGGAGGTCAAGAAAACCTCTCAGATCAAGCTGGGGTACCTCTTCCCCATCCTCATAACATCTAGCTCTTAAAGCTTTATTCCCAGAGCTGTCCTCCAAGGCTCCAGAGAAAGAGTTGTTTCGTTACATCAGTGGGTGGAAGCTTTTGGTAAGGTACTGATCTAAGTCTTAGGCTAGCAATTAGGTTAGGATAGGATAAGATACAATGGGATATGATAGTTGGAAGAGACCTGCAAAGATCATCTTAGTCCAACTACCTGAGCAAAAATTAAAACAAATTATTAAGGGCATAGCAAATTATTAAGGTCAGCACAATTAAAGGGTAATGCCTCTATCCTGATGTAGGATTTTGGCCATTGGTAAATCACTGTGACTACTGCAGGGTCTTCATGGACAAAGCAATACAGGAATTGTATTTACAGGTTGGATAGGAAAGGGTGTGTTCTGAAGACAGAAATTGATCTGAGCTTTTTCTGTACTTAGCCTTCTTCAACCTATTTCAGCTGCTGAAGACTAGTAACACAGACTTAAGAAATCTGCAGTGACCTCTTTATATGCCCACATATTTTTTAAAGAAGTCTTAACATAAAAGAGGTAATCACAGTTCTCATTTGTCTGGAGAGGTCCTTCAAAGTGCTACAGCACACTGTTTGAACTGGGTCTTCTTATATTGCAATGGTGGTACAAAACAGTGTCATTAATTAAAACTGAAGGAGTTAGGCAGCAGGTGAGGAGGCAGAGGGGAGCAACCTGTGAGTTTTAAATTTAAGGGAAGAGTTCTCAACTGGACATTATATGTAACCCTGGGGCTGCATCTCCAAACAGCATGGCTGCACACACATCTGGAGCTTTCATCCCTGTTTTTTGGAGTTTGAAAGCCTGAGGCTCTCAGACGTGCTTCTGCATATTCTTTTTTCTGGACAGTCCTGCTATGTCATACCATTTTTAATCTGTAGGAGGGTAGGAAGAAGGAGGTGCTGAAAAGACCCAGGAAAGCAGAGTATTTTTAATTTCTTCAATCCAACCAAATGATAGAAAATTCCCCACCCCAAAAAAAACCAACAACAACAACAACAAAAAACACCAAACAAACAAACAAAACAAACAAACAAAACAAAACAAAAAAAAAAACCCACGTGATTTTTCAAGCTTTCAAAAAAGTACCAGATAACCCAAACGTTTCTAAAATCCTGAAAAGTTTAGATCATGAGATACTTTTTTGGCAAAGAACAGCTTCGGGTCTACCTTGCCCTCTGCTAGCATAACTGCAAGGGCAGTTTCTTAGTTTTTTTGCTTCCAGCCACTATAATTTATACAGAAAGTATTTCTGTTTCTGTTTTCTTTGGGTTTTTTACTCATAATAAACACAGATATTGTGTTATCACCTGAATCCAGGTTTGTATAACAAGCACTAAGTATTCTGAAAGCTGCCAGTGCAGAAAATCCTTTTCACAGGGAATACATATCCTGTTTCTTGGACTCAGGGAACTCCAGTAAAGAGAAATTCTGAACTTTCAGAAGTGTTATTGCCTAGTTCCATAATAAAGAGGTTAATAGCCAAGTTTCCCCTCCTGTTGGCTACCTCCTAGCATGTACATCTTGTGAAGGACTTACTGAGTTCCAGGTCAGAAAGTATTTGTACAGACCAAGACATCCTTTGGTTAGAAACCTGACATAAGGAGGTTGTAGGCTGCTCAGTGTAGTTTTCCATGAGCAGATGAACAGCTTTCCTGGTGGGTTTTTATTTCTCTGACCAGGTTTTTAGCCCAACACCTTTATTCTTGTAATCTTATTCATTTTCTAAAGGACATTTCTCATACATCCCAAGAAGCCTATGAGTCAGTATTTTCAAATGTGAAATCAGGTTCCTAAAACTATATCCAGGAATATAAATACCATCACAGTTTTGGAAAGTGTTAAATATCCTGTAAATGTCACCAAATCAGAGTTTTAAAATTAAATTAGCTTATAATATATAACTACTTTCCAGAAGGCATTTCTCAGAAAAAAATACATGGGAGGAGTGAAAAATCAGGAATCGGGAATCAAAAATAAGACTTTCAGTTGCTGAAATCTTCTACATCATCATTCCTGGTTTTGTTTTTGCTGATTGTGTATTGCATTCTTTTCATCAAAACTAAAACCCACATGAAGGATCTAACAAGAAGTAAAAACAAATTTTCATTCCTTTCCCCAATTTTTCTTTACAGGAAGGACTTCCCTTTCATAAATGTTTTTGACATTTAGAATATCTATAAAACAAAACAAAACAAAAAAACTATGTCTAAAAGTTTTCAGAATGGGCACTGTAAATTTGCCACACATGTCCAAGTGATGAAGTTTAAAAGAGAAGCTTTGGCTGCAGAGGTGCTTATGAGTTTTTCAATAATAACCTATTATTTTAATTTTTGCTTTTGGATTTGAAAAGTGCTGGTTTTGGAAACTTTTGGTCTCTTCTACAGCTCAATTCAGGAAATATCTGTACCCTGAACAACAATTCATAAACATTTGCTTACTCCATACATGGTTTTAAGTCTTCTCCAAATAACAGAAGCACAGTATTGAAGCCTGCAATAAATATTGCTCCTTGGGAAGGTTTTGACCAGGGATGGATTTAAATACACACTAAAGTCATGTATTCATACTGTCTCAGACCATACATTGTTTGTGAAGTTATAATTCCCTTTTCCCAAGCTCTTGGCCACATGGGATACAGTACAAAAATGTTTAAATTTGCATACAAACTAACATAAAATGAGTGTATTTAATGAACCTTAGCCTTAAAATGAGATAAACAACTAGCTCTAATCAATCTGCTGTTTCACTTAGTTCCTAGCAACTCTTCCTGGAGCTTTTCCTTGGTTTGGATTTCTTATCCTTGTTACCAGCCACCAGCTGAATCTCTACACCATTTCACCACCGAAGGGAGATGCTCCAACGAGCCTGTGAGTAGGAGATAGAAGTAAAATGTACTGATTAGATAAGCATGACAGAGCTCCAGTGATCAGCAGGAGCTGCTGTTGATAATATGGGTTCTTGCAGAGTCAGTATGGTGGATCTGAGTCTAAGGCTGGGTTCAGTTGAATGTTTTTTGATGTCTTTATATGTTCTCTTAAATGTCAAATAACACTTGTCCCACAAAAAAAAAAAAAAAAACCAAACCAAGAAGGCAACTCTTTCCTAACAGTGTTTCTGTGCTTACAGCCCTTTTTCCTCCTGTTTTGCTTGGTTCGGACAAAAAGGAACTAAAAAAAAAAAAGAATTTGTAAAATATGCAGGGTAAAAACTGTGCTCAGAAAGTGACTTTCAAGTTGCTGCTCTGTACCACCGTAGGCAGGTGAGATGGGAGCAGAAAGGCTTCAGAACAACAGCACAGAGACAGGGAAAAGCCAACACTGAGGTGCACCAACTTCCTGGATTGTGCAGTTACACTTGAGCTCAAAAGTGTAAAATATTTTGGATAACACCTGCAGCAATTGTGACAAATTGCCCAGATCATGGATGGTAACTGAGAAGAGCCAGAGTCAGTGCACAGCACAGACACCGCTGCATGCTCTTCTGTACCCTGGTAAGGTTTTTGCACACCTTTCTACAAATGCTTGCTTTGATGAAGTCCTGATTTTGTGCTGCATGCACAGGCATGGATGCAGGCCACTCCTGGAGAAAATAAAGCCTCTCACATCTTAATTCTCATTTTTGAAACCCTCTATGTTAGGTAGGCACCTAAGTTCAGATTTGCCAAACAGCATTTTTTGCCAAAATCTGATCCCTTATAGCAGAGCACGATAATTTTTTTCAGGGCAACTGTTACAACTCCTTGCGTCGGTAGGTTTTGTTTTGTTTTGTTTTTCTTCCTATCTTTTTATAAATAAGAATAAATCTCCTAAATCCTGTAAGGTACTGGGAAGTCACAGGTGTCCTTACAACAAAGTAGTATCAGTTACCTCATGAAAAACAGCTTTTACAGAAAATGCAAATAAGATTTGCTAGAAAATTATGACCCTTTCCTTTAAGTGCAACGTAAATGCCGTCTAGGATACGGGTCCTCTTTCCACAAGAAGAGGCACCTAAAAAGGTAGGTATAATTTTCCAGTCGGTAGATTTGTTCCAGTCTCTCTAGATAAAGTAGAGAGACACCAAGAGGTTTGTACAGAATGATTTAGCTTTTCTTTTAAACTCCACAGAACTTTTCCAACAGAGAAACCTTCAAATGCAAATGTTTTCAGATATGTGTCTTGCTTGGTTATAGTTTTTTCAAGACTATTTATTTGGTTTATTGTTTACTGGTAGCAGTTACGTTTTGACTTTTAGATATTTTTTTGTTTCTTTTTTGATCTATTTATGAAATGACATTTTGGACTGCATTTTTTCCTTAGAACACTACTTTTGTAGATAACCCTTTCTTGATTACAACTGTTGGGTACATTTACTTAAGCAAGTAGGCTCTAGGTTCATGGTGGGGTCAGCAAACCTTACCTATTCTTGTGCATGTGGATTGTTGCCTATGAATAGGATTATGGGAACAAAAATCCAGGTATAGACCTGTTCCCCACATATGTAACAGCCTACACTGTGAGTCACTCTGCAAAGATGGAATCTGCTAGGACTTCACTTTGTTCATGTTTGCAAGACTCAAACAATACAGATCATAGTTGCAAAACCTTCACCCCCCCCCAGGAAGCCATATCTGTCCTTGTCTTTATCTTCTGCATCAATCTCTCCCTATACTGAGACAGCAAAGTTAAGACACAGGATGGCTTTGTCTGCAGAAGCACACTCAGACTAGTCTTCCAGACTAATTTTCTGCTTGGGTTACTTTCCTAATTATAATTCGTGTTCTCATCATGTCGTGGAAGAGTACATTTTAAATGAGTTTGCAATACACAGTGTAGAATACCAGCTTTATAGCACTGTTCGTAACCTAGAATACCAGTTTTTAATTTGTCATAATGCAAATGCCATAATGATTACAGGTTTTCAACCCTGTGATCTATTTTTTTCCTCAGCAATTTGTGAACTGAAGTCTTAAGTTTCATTTTCCCACTCCGTATGTAAGATTATTGGTGCAGGATGTTGATTTACCTCCCGACAATCAGAGCTGTGTATGTTATGGATCATGTTCCAAAACACTGTTAAATATATGAAAAAGGAAAAAAATTACATGAATTATGCCTTCTTCAACATTCTTATGCTTGCCAATAGGTTTTAAATGGACTGTTTGGGGTTTTTTACTGATAACCACAAAAAAAGTGATTCATTCTCTAAATTAATACTAGAAATATTTCCTAGGAATGGTGAACTCATTTTTATTGAGTGATAGAAATATGATACCTCATTCTGGTGAGACTGAAAAAGCTAAGGTTTCGTCTCTGAATTAACCACCTACTCCCGGGATACAGTCTCATGCAAAATTTTCAGGGGTGTCTCATTCTGTTGAGTCTATTGATCCTGGAGACACACTTCAAAAGAGTGGGGCCATGCACAAAAGCATGTGTATGGGGGGAAAAAAAAGTGTGGTATCAATTGCTATGCAAATTTCTTTGAATATCTTTATTTGTACGCCTTGACAAAGATGATTTAACTTATGTTAGGTTCTACCGATAAGTACATTGTTCAGCCAGGATTTTATAGTAGACTGGCCAATGGTGCCTATGTCATGATGCTCACATGAAACCTGGATTTTTTTCCTGCTCTGAGGGATCATATCCTGTTGTTGGCCTACAGCAGGGTAAATGGCAACACCCTCTCAACTGCACTGGGCATGCTAGTTGTGATGATAGAGAGAGAAGGAGACCCACATCTCCCTGGCCCTGCTTTGCATCTGTGGAGCTGAACTTGTGTGTTTGGATTTAGTCCCTGAATGGTGATATCTATTCCTTACCCTTTGTAGCCATCCAGCCAAAATTTCAGTGTAGCCCTGGTGGATAATTGTTATAGATCATTAGCTGCAAGTCTATTTCACTGTGGATGTGTATGATAGTGTGAGCACTTCTTGTCCCAGTGCAGCCATGCTCATTTGGAGGCTTTTTACATGACAAGAATGAGTGTTTTCAAAAGACATATGGGTACTCTGGTGTTATGAAAGATTTGGCTCTTTTGGCCCTGTGTGTGCCCTGAGCACTGCTTTCTCCCCCCTGGATGTGAGATGGGTGCTACCTTCTTTGCAGAGGGCTCAGGAGGAGGATGGAGGAACACTTTCCCAGCCTGCCCACTTCAGGCACAACAAGCCAAAGGAAGGACAATCAGTCCTGGGGTCCTACTGCTGTCCAGTGGAAAAAAAGACAGTTGTCCCTTCATCTCTCAGTAACTGCAGGGTCTTTCCCCTTATCCAGGCTGCCAAAAGCCACCCAGCTGATGCTAGAAATGAACTTGTGTGAGGGAGAACATGTGAGGTCTCCCACCCCCAGGCATGGCAGTAGAGAGGGGTCCCCAGGAAAATGTAGCTCAGCGCTTCAATCATCTCCCCAGCCTTGAGCAGCTGAGCTGTGGAAATCACTTTGACGTAAATCTCTCAGCAGCTTTTTTGTCTGAAATAAATGGTGCATAAACAAAATGCAAAATTGTTTGGTGGACAAGATTATCTATCTATGTTTTTACTGCTCTCAGCACTTTTCTCTTGTCTTTTGACTGTGTAGTTCCCATTGATGTGAATAGCTGTGCATGAAGCTAAAGCTTCTGAACATGAGCAGGGTGTAAGAGAGCTCTCCTTTAAACCTGTGACAGCTATGTACTTGTGGTTGCAAGAAACATCAAGTTAGAAGAATTACTAATAGTAAAACGTAATTATTTTTCTTTCCCAAGTTTCCCTGTTCAGTGTTAAACAGATGTATACTTCCTATAATTCTGCATTGTTATCATCCCTCTGGAGGTATTATTTTCAATTCCATTCGCTATTTTACATGTGCACCCTCACACACACATGCACACAGTTGTGGCACCTCATCCTGTTTTTTTTTTATTTTTCTGTCTATTCAGGCCTATCTTGGTGTATATTATTTTGCTGCCATAATGTGCTGATGATATACAATATTTGTATAAAGATTCAAATCAATGTTTATTGCATCAGAGCACTATCACTCAAAAGGAAAGCACAAATCAATAATTCATTAAGCAAGAAAGAAATTAATGGTTTGAAATTGTTGTTCTTCTCCCCTTTAATAGTTTCAAAAGAAATTGCATTGTTTAAGTGAAGTTTGATCACTTTTTAGACCAAATGAATCTGATTTAATGCATCTGATGGTAGTCAGCATAGCATTCATCATGGGATAAACAGTAGAAATCCAAAATTAGCATAGACAGTTTTCAGTTTACTAAAA
>JAAGNO010005071.1:9818-27183 GCA_033439905.1 Ceryle rudis
AGGAAATTGGGAAGAAACAGGTTTTCTTGCAAATTTAGTGCTGTTCCTAGTTCCTATTACATCAGCCCACGCTAAAGAAGAGATCTTGCACTGTTCATGCTTCTCTTCTGTCTGAAAGCATAATTGCATACAATATGCATCATTAGTGAAGAACAGCTCTTCCATAGCTACTGTTAAGCCTCTTTTATGAATCAACTGATCTTTTTCAAGTGTTTTTCTATTGAGGGTTATTAATTTTGCAATGTAAATGGTGTCAGCAGTTTGAAAAAAAAAATGCAGGAAAAATACAAGCAGAATGATTATAGTTTCTGCCTCCTAGTGGGAGGGGTCTGGTTTCAAATACTGCCACACGGGTGGGTGGTTTGGCAGAACACAAGAAAAGAGAGATCATGGTAGCAACTGGAGAGTCAGGAACAAGCAGACAAGGGGAGAGAGCCAAGTGCGCAAGGTGCATCTGACCACTGGTTGAATAGAGGCCTTTACACTGGCTGAATTTGTGACTAGTCTCTTACTCCGACTCTTCTTTCTGTTGCTGTTGTGGTTTTCCATTAGTTATGTAAAACATTCCTGTTCTGTAAAAGTTATTAGGTGTCTGGCAAAATGCAGAAATGATCGGGTGGTTTGGGTTCTGTTTGGGGGGGATTTTTCCCAATCTTAGTCAAAGCAATGGCTATGACATTACTTCACAAAGAATTAGACATCTGTGTAACCAACATGAACGTGATCAGAACATGGTCACATGCCATTTATTCCATCACAGCAATCTCTGCCTCTGAAGGTCCCTTCCCAGTCACTGTTGCCAACCCTGCCAGCCCTGTGCTGCAGTTTGTCCCAGCCATCCTTCAGCGATATTAACAGTTTACAGTGCCATGGTGGAAACTGAGGCAAAGTCACTGAAGCAACATCAGTTTTAAAAAAATCCAAACCAACCAACTAGCCCTCGTGGAAAACAAACAACAACAAATAAAATCCAAACATCTACAGGGAGGTGAAAGCCACTTTCAGACAACTTTTATGGTAATTTCCTGGGTCCTGCACTTTAGTTGCAACAACCCCCTGCAATGATACAGGCTTGAGGATGTGTGGCTGGAAAGCTGCCTGGCAGAAAAGGACCTGGGGGTGCTGGCTGACAGCCATCTAGGCATGAGCCAGCATGTGCTCAGATGGCCAGAAAAGCCAAGAGCATCCTGGCCACTATGAGAAATGGCATGTCCAGCAGGAGGAAGGAAATGATGCTGCCCCTGTACTCAGCACTGGTGAGACCGCACCTCAAGTACTGTGTCCATTTTTGGGCACCACAGTATAAGACATTGAGGTGCTGGAGCAGGTACAGAGGAGGGCAATGAAGCTGGTGAGGGGATTGGTGAACATGTCTTAGGAGGAGAGGCTGAGGGAGCTGAGACTTGAGCCTGAAGAAGAGGAAGCTGAGAGGAGACCTTATTGCTCTCTACAGCTACCTGAAAGGAGGGTGTAGTAAGGCTGGTGTTGGCCTCTTCTCCCTAGTAACTAACGACAGGACAAGAGGAAATGGTAACAAGTTGCATCAGGAGAAGTTCAGATTAGATTTTAGGAAGAATTTCTTTACTGAAAGAGTAGTTAAGCATTGGAACAGGCTGCCCAGGGAAGTGGTGGAATCGCCATCCCTGGATATGTTCAAAAAATGGGTGGATGTGGTGCTTTGGAACATGGTTTAGAGGTCATGGAGGTGTTGGGTAGAAGGTTGGACTTGATGATCTTGGAGGTCTTTTCCAACCTTAACAATTCTATGACTCTGATTCTTTGAATTATTCACATGCAATATTGCGTAGCACACTGAGAAATATTTAAGAATAACATCATTTTAATATGAAATTAAATGCCAGAACAGATGATTCAGTGATTGTATTATTGGGTATCATACTGAATTCAATTTAAACTTGTCTTGTTAATAAATCCTACATCATTGCTGGCTGCTGTTGTGAAGGATCCTTAGATTCTTTTGTAAGGAGGTCCAACCTGTTTGTAACAGTGCCTCAGGAGCCGGTTCACTGGTGCACAATCCAGTAAGATGATTACATTTTTTAAGGTTGACTGGAGATTGCTATCGCATGAATAAAAAACAAGTTAAAAATTACCAAAACCTGGAACATCTAAAAGCCTATGGGCCATAGAAATGACCTACTACTAACTCCTTACTACCTCTAAGTAATTGTTAATTAGTCAGATTTTAAGTTGGGACAGTTGGACAAATTGCTGTTGATCTTATACCACAGGCTCTTTTTTTGTGTGTGTGCTGTTTCCGTACCGATGCAGCAGCTGTTGCTGCAAATCAAACGCCTGATCCACACACAAGGAGGAATAACTCCTTCTTCAAGATAACACTTTTGAATGCTGTGTTACCCACGTACACATCTCTTTCCTAAGGGAGCATGGTCAAAAAGGAGGATGGTTGTGCACAGTTGGCAAGGCTAAAAAGGAAATGGCATCTACCAAGTGATACAGTTGTAGATTATATAGTAAAATAACTCCTATTCTTCTTTCATTCTGAAGGAAACTTACCAGGGTTTTCTCATCTGGTTACTGTTTGTACACCTCCCTGTTTTTCCCATGTGCTATGTTCTATAAATCATGTCATTATTTATAGAAAATTTTAGGAAAGACCTTGTGTCTTATAACATATATTAATTCTTAAATTCAGAAGTATAAAGTTTATTGAGCTAATCACTCCCTCTTAAACCCAGCTTTGAAATGTTTCCATTCAGCTTGTCCAGAATTGTGGGAATCTTAGCTAAGATGTCAATTCAGGAACGTGTTTAAAGTAATAATAATTGAACAATAAAGAGTGTAAGAGTTGAAGATTAAAAATTAAACTTTTAACTACTATCTCCTTGCTTTGCAGCTTTAACATGTGGGCTATGATTCCTGCTCTGCATTAATATCCAGAAAGTTTTTCACCATAAGCATGTAATTGTTTGTATTAGGAGCTTAACTGTTGTATGCAAAATTAGAATCATGCCTATGGGTATTTAAAATGGAAGAGTAATACCAACTAATGACTTCAGTGTAACTAGTAAAATTACATCAGGGAGAGTATTTCAGATTTTGCAGATTGGCCAAATTTATATTGATGAGAAAGGTATAAGATTTAGCTCGGTAAAATTTAATGAAACCACGCATGGATTGAGGAAATGAAAGTGTACAGGCTTATTTGTTGCAATGTGTGGAAATTGGTTAACTTTTTATCTGAGAGAGAATTGAAGTTCTGCTTTATGGAAATTTCTGATTATTTTTCTGAAACATTGTTACTTCTTTTGACGTAAGCAGTTAATGGTCTTGCAGATAGGTTTCTTTAGGAAATTAAATTTATTGTACTTGCTATTTCTTCACAATCAAACATATTTCTTTACCAGGAGTACACAAAAGCACATTCCTTTGCAGAAAGAACTGAGTTGTTCTGAAATACAGAAGGAAAATGGAAGAGTTTCTCTTCAAAGTTCCAAGTGTTTTCTAGAAAAATGCTCCATCGCTTTTCTGGCTGTTTTAGCTTTGTAACATCCTCTGCTGTTCAGAGATACACACACCTACTCTGAATAATACCCAGCTCATTACGTTGGGCAATGTCAGCAGGCTCTAGCATTCTGTTCCTGGTAAAATTTATTTGCATTTATCATCTCCCTTGCCACGTGAGCTATGATTTGTACCATAGGTTTTGTTTTAACTACTCCAGGAAGTACAACTTTCATCCTCGATGTGTGGTGTAACTGCATCCTCCAATTCCAGCTAAGTTTTGCTCACTATAAACTGCCGGGTGCTCTTAAATAACCTCTTGCTGTGAAACACATGAGAGAGAATATTTTGGATCTTGGTATTAACTGCAAAGAGCTGAGAGTTTCAAGATGAAAATAGGATCATTATTTTGGACTTCCTAGTGAAGACACAGAATCTGAAAAGTTTAGAATGTAATTAGTTAGTTACGTAATTAGTTTATTTATTTATTAATGGAATTAGTTGGAGAACGTAAAATAAAATATTGGGCATTTGAAAAGTGTTTTAAAAAGAGTTGAAAAAGTACTGAAAAAAATAAACATGCAGATTCAAATACACCCATGCTTTAATGAAGCAGATAAAGCCTTCAGGCAATCCGTGCTAAAAGAGAATGAGATAAATCTCATTTTAAAGGTTGGACAGTTTGTTCAGAGATTGAATCAAATTAAGAGCATGTGTGTAAGTTCTACTAGCGTAGAAACAGTATTGTGAATGAACAGAAAGCTAAGCCTACTAATGTTATCCATAGAACATCTGAAAGGAAGCAGAACAGAACAACATGTTTTAACTAAACAGCTCACAAAGCAGTCCTCTGATATATCAGAGCTAATTAGGACAGAGTCCAACAATTACAAAAGATATTAAGTTGTAAAGAGATACCCAGCAATGTTTTGTCTTATCTCTTAAGCAGATCATTAAAGGCTTCCTGTTAGATTTCTTCATGACTTCTTTTCAGGAAAATCTATTACCCTCTCCTCAGGAGGAGATTGAGACCTACCAGAACAATTAATTTGGCCTACTCCCAGCCACCCCATCTTCTGAGATACAGCTGAGGAACGATAATAGCCTGTATGAATAGTTCTTGCAATAACAGTCTGCTGTGGTTGTTACCTTTCCTCATTTTCCTCATCATGCTACACAACATAAGTTTAAAATTTCGATCCAAACCTGTTGCACGTATACAGACAAACTTCTGAGTGTATCAGGGAAGTCATCGCAGCACAAAGTTGAGCCATGAGTTTTGCCAAAGTGGCAAGTTTGTGTACTGCTGGCATAGCATAGTCTCAAATTCCTGAGGAAAAGATAGAAATTATCTGTAATAGTTAATGTATAGAGGAGTAGAACTGGCACTGTACAACAAGTTTCTCAAAGTCTTTCTGTCAACATCATCTTTTGCTTTCATACGATTCTGCTGATCTTTACCACAGGCTCTGATGGTCTGATAGGCTGGGGCACAATCCTTAAACAAACCAACAGCAACTCTTTTTACAGTTCAAGTATGGATAGAATAGTCCTCCAGCTACTTACTGGGAGAGTCTGTCTTTCCCGTACATAGGAGAAATGGAAGGGAGTTGATGGAATTAGCTAGCCTGTATCCCAGACTTACAGCTAAAGGTATCACTGTTTAATTTTACACATAGGCATCAGTACTTTAAAAATAACTTTTCAGCTCAACCCGTTCTCATGCTCTTAGTTGGCACTGGTTCTTTTGTCCTTTCTTGGCCTTCCTCTACAGCCTTCTGCTGGAAATCACTGCACAGTTCTTGTTCTCTGCGCAGCTTTTTTTTTTTTTTTTGATTTCTAACTCAAATTTATCACTCCTTTGAGGGGAAATGTGTGTGCTCCATGAATATGTTTTTCTGGGCTTCCTCCTTGTCACACTGTAAAATTGATGCAGAGCATGTCATGCCATTTTTCTAAGCAGAGGGAGGAATTGTATAATCTCTCCACAACAGATGCTTCATTGCCACTTGACCTGTCTGCAGTTCACTGTTATTAAGTCCTATCCACAGGTAATCTTTCTTTTTAATGAAAAGTGTTTTGGTCTAGAAAAAGGCAGATAATGTCTATGTGTTTTTCATACTGGTTTTTGGCCTGTCTTTATTTTAATTTATTCTTCAATAACAAAGCAACTGAATATTTAAAAATCAGGGTTTTTTTCTGAAATCAAGTGAACTTCATCCAAGCTCAAAAATCCTGACAGTCAGTTCTAACATTTGTAAGTACACACTGAAGAAAAATGTTTTGACATCTAGGCTGTCAGATAATCTGTCAGTAACAGTTACATCATTCAGGGAGAGGAATTACAACTTCCAGAGTAATTTACTGGGAAAATAATACATGTACTGCAGTGAAATACCCTATTGGATGCTAGGAAAGTTACTTAGCATTTTTGCAAGCGAAGTAGTTGGCTTCAGAACATGTGTTATTCTCTCGTGACAAAAACACAGAAAAAGAAATACTTGCCAGAAGTCATCAACAAAGAGTATGTACAGTATGTTCACATACAGTTCGGAAGCATTAGGAACCTCACACTGAAGGATGTAATGCGTAGAGAAAAGAGGAGTGCTCAAGATCGTACTCCTTGCAGAAGGGGCTCAGGGGGCACAAAGGATCATACACCAAATACTTTACTTGGAATAACATTTAAAAGCTAGAGAAGTTCTTAGCGCTGTTGTGCTCTGCCTGGAAAAACAGAGCTGTCTTTGGGCAGAGGTGCTTCCTGGCATGATGCAATGACTGCTCTGTAGCGTTTTCACAGCTGTTGGTTTTACATCTTCCAATTTTTCTTCACTGACATTTTCATTTTTCTTTGTCTGTTAAAAAGTAGTCTTGTTCCTGCACAGAAATGTCTGAGCATTATGTGTAATGACGGTAGTAATCATTTCCAAAGTGCTCAGAGGACTAAAGCTCAGTCTTTGTCAGCTCACATAGTGCTTGCTGTTAGATGGTGTCAGTCTGAGAGTACATAGTGTGTCTGCTTTTAGTCTGTCATACTTTGTACTGATTTACACATGAAAATTAAGTAATAATTGTGTCTTCTTGCAAAGAAAATATATTTTTTTGGTGCATTTCATCATGTAATTAACAAATAGTGATTTGTTTTACCCTACTTACTGCTATTGTCGGCAGTGTTGATAATAAAAGCCATGATTTTGCAAGAATAAGCGAGACCAGGTCATATAGGAAGATTGGCAACTTTAAAGAACATTCAGCACTTAAAGAAAGGTGTTTGTAGCATAGGCAAGCTCAGATTTCAAATTCTTCTTAACTCTGTCCCTGTCTAATTAGTCAGCCAAGTCTCACTGGAACTTACCTTTCCTTTGACAGTTAATGTCACTAGCAGTGCTCTGTCAAACTACTTCTTCCAAAGTCCTTTCTTCAGTGCTTTTCCTGATGCAGGAGATGTTTTCCCTGTTCAGATAGGCTGCTAAGCCATTAGATTCAGTTGATGAGATTTACTCTGAGCTTCATATGTTCTGAGTCACTGGTTAGAAATTACAAAATAAAACGTGTAAAACATGATCTCAGATTGTTACACCTTACCACATCTCCATCAGCTTTTTATTCTGTTGTCATTTTTAGTGGAATTCCACAAACTATTGTGGAACTTTCTTGGTTTATTATTTTCATTTGTCTTCAGTGAAGCTTAAATATGAAAAACTCTTGTCATACTCATCTTTTTTATCCTCCTTATTCTCCTGTATTTCTTCTTCTTTTCCTGAGGCAAAACAGAAGAGAGGGAAAGAGAAGCCTGAGGGTGAAAGGAGGAAAGGAAAGAATAAAAGAAAAATAAAATCAAGAAAAAAATAAGAAGTTTTATTACTTTCTCATATAAACTTTTAACTTGAAAAAATATCCTATTTAAAGGGTTTACAGTTATTCCATGTGGAATGGAAGTAGTTCTTCAAAAACCAGTAGTTCTGGGTTTTGTTTATTTTTTTAATCTCTACCATTTCTAATGTAAATCACTGTAGCTCCACTAAGGCCAACTGAAGACAAGTTACACAAACTTTAGGCACTGTATTAGCCCATACTTAATATGTTTTAAAATACTTCATCTGAGTTGACAAGATGTACATATGGTATTGTGAGTTACCAGACTGGAGGGGGCTGTAGCCTGTAGCCTCCTTCTCTGTCTCCTCACTGTCAGATTTCAGTCACAATTTTACTGCTTCAGACTTAGGTTATCAGTCCTTTTCTGTCAATAAAGCATCCAGCATATTAAATTGTTTTATAATTTATAACAAGAAGAAATCTGAGCCCATTTCAACTAAAAATTAGACTTTTTTTTTTTTTTTTTTTCAAAACCATAGCCAATTTTAAAAATAAGCAGTTTAAGCTTTTTGCAATGTGTTGTGGATGTAGTCATGATTTATGTCTGGTAAGTTATTTTTGTATATATTGAAAAAACCCAACAACTTTCTATCTCGCAGTTCATAAATCAGATTTTTCTGTATACAAAGCACATGTCAGAAATTAGTATTAAGCAACATGCCAGTTGGTTTCTCAATGTGGCAGCTTGTAAACAAAAATATTTGGGGCCTGCACATTTGTGACATGATGACATGTAATGCAATATACAAACACCAGTTATTTGGAAAATGTCCTGATCCACAGTGAAACTGAAATGATAAATCATGCTTTTATTGCTGTTCAGCAGGTGGAACCTTCCAAATTCAGGTGGTACTGTTGTTTTTTCCAAATAGGTATACTGAGAGATTAAATATCTTATTAGTGACCTATCTTTGCATCAGAGTGGTATGTCAAAACTGAAGTGTTGTTTTGTGAATTTATCTTTAAGGTATTTGGATTTTTTTCCCGATATTAACTGTGTTTTGATCAGAGAAAAATTCTGGTTGTAGTGATATCAGTGAAACATTTTCCACTAACTTCAGTTAGTGGGATCGGGAATCAGGTGTCAGAGGACAGGGGAATAATACTGCTGTCTGTGAAGCAGATCTAAACGCATTCTGTTGCCAAGGGGGGAAGTCATATTCTCGCTTCCACCAATGGCCAGACTTCTGGTTGCATCTTTCATGCAGGCCTAGCAATCACATGGCCGTGCAGAAAGCAGTATCAGCTTGCTGATCCACCTGAAGAGCATCACAGGAAAGAAAAAAAATATTCATCTTGTGATAATTACCAGGACAAACTGTGTCAGCTCTTGTTGACATAGTACAGATTCCAAGTGGTGAATCAACATCCATTATATTTAAATTCTATACTACAAGAAGTGAGAACACGAAATGCACTACTGCTAAAGTGGTTTATTTTGTGAAAATCAAAACAAACAGGCCAAGTCTTGTGGAGAAGTAAAGGCACATTATTACATGTTTTCCAGTATAAATGCAGCTGGGAAAGGTTCAAGAAAAACAGGTATAAAGCATAAAAGGTTGATCAGGATATGGGGAGGAAACTAGAATGAACTAAAAGTAGTCATTATGTGACTGAATGGCTGTTTAAATAAGTGTTGCAATGCGGAAGCTTTAAAGCAGGGCTGAGGATCATCAACAGGCCTAACATATTAGTACATCATAAAGTACAGTGAATTAAAGTAATTTAAAAATCCCAAGCATTTTTATTTTTACTTAATGTTGTAGTTTCTGTCAACATTTTATCCTTTTTTGTTTTTTGTCAAGCCTGCAAATACATTAAATGTTTATAGGATGCTCTATAAAATTATTTCCTGTTGTTCTTTTGCTACTACATCTAGTAAAATAGTCTTGTATTTCTGTTCATGTGCCTTATTATTTTTTGCATTGCATCCATTTCTGTGAAATCAGGAAATGCCAAATAAAAAAAAAAAAGAAAACAAGACAAACAATTAATGAACTGTGCAAAATGTAAGTATCTTCTTTGTGTGGTGACCAGAGAGGGAAAAAGATGGGTTTATTCCCATAGATCAAAGTAAATAGATCGTGTAAATATCTGAACCTTATATCCTTAATTTGCCTTCACAGGTTTCAAAATCTCACTCTTACTTTCAGCCAGACATAAACTACTAATGGTTCTACATGCTGATAGTTGATTTAGTTAAAGCAGAGTGAGTTCTTCTGTATCAGCAAAGTGCTAAAACCCAGACTTTGTAGGGTGAAGGACAGACTCAGGATTTTGATGTCCCAGAAGCTTTGTCATTACACAAATTTCAATAATTATTTATTGGTTTCTTCTTATTGTATTAGCACTCTCTTTGGTGATTTCTTTCCAGTATATGTCCAGAATCCAAATTACATTCCTGTCTAATATTTGTTTGTTTTTGAAGTTCTTTTGCTCCTTTCAAAGTCTGACTATCTGCTTGCTGGTTTTCTGTGGAGTTTTTGTAGTTCAGACTTATTTGTTTAACTGATAAATAGTTTAGCACACAGTGTTGTATTCCCAGTTATGTGTTCTTTGCCTAGCTAGTTTTTTAATCATTTCAAAAGAAGAAAACAAACTGAAAGACTCAGTAAACCTATCCAGTTACATGACTACCGAGTAGAGAAACACGGGATTCGTTGTTGAAGCGAATGTGGCAAGTAAAGTGTAACTGGGACTTCAGTGTCATTGAGTTTTACATGGATTAGGAAAGGTAACTCAGAATGCAAGCATTCTCCTAAACCAAGGGTGAGGATGCATGTCTCAGGCTGGAAGGAACGCTGGGAGACAGGGAGCACTATTATGTCCTATTTGATATCTTGAGAGGAAAAAGGAGGAAGGAGCATAGAATCATATAATGGAAGGGGTTGGAAGGGACCTCTGGAGATCGTTGAGTGCAACCCCCCTGACAGAGCAGGATCTATCACCTAGGGCAGGCCACACAGGAACACACCCAGGCAGATCTTGAAAGTCTTCAGAGAAGGAAAGGAAGCTGATTATTATCAATTAGCCTGAATTTTACCATGCAAACACCAATGCAAATGCAGAACTGAAAACAATTTACGGTACTCTCGGCCAAGTGCAACTTAGTCCAAGACAACATCATCAAGAACAGTGTTGTGCCAGGGGAGGGACAAACCTGGATAACAGAAATGCTGAATGAAACCCAGAACTGGCATCAGACAAGCATATACCACAAAAGCCCAACGCAGTTTTGAATAGCAGAGCTATGACATACGAGACCAATGTGTATTGCCTTCTTTTCACAAGAGTTTTGCAATCACATTTGAAATAGTGGCATCAGTTTCATCTCAATAGCAGAAAAATAACTAAGGGATTTACAAAAGAACTGAAAACTGACGGGCAGATTAAAAGTTATGATATGAACAGCAAGATGGAAAAAAAAAAAAAAAAGAATCAGACGAAACCGTTACTGATTATCCTAATTAACAATCCCTTGGGGAGGGGAGTGGAGTTAGTAAGCTCCCTAAGGTTTATATCCTGAGGTTTGAAGTTATGTGTTTACAGTTTCAGACACTAAAAATGTCAGCAAAAAAAGGAATATTGACCATGTTTATTGTGCTTCCTGGTTATCACATTACCCAAATTTGCCAGATGCTATACAGTTGAAATATATAAGCTGAGGAAGCCCTACAGCACCAAAAGGGAACTAACGTGCAGCTCATTAAGAAAAACAAAATAAAATAGGGGTTTAATATCTAAAATCTGTACTGCATCCACCTGAAACTGCATATTCATGCCTGCAAGGGATACCAGAATGTGACCCTTTAATTGGTAAAATCCAATGGCTTCCATTTGGCAAGACAATCTCAAAGTATTCTATGCTGCATGAGAATGAAGACTATAAACAAATAATGTATTTATTTTTAAATAAATGGGAAAGAGTAAATTTTCCCGTATTCCTAAATGCTCATAAATCATTGTGAATTACTCTGTCAGTCTTACTTTTCAGTTCTGCCATCTATTTCAATTCAGTTTAAAGACTGTACATATGGAGAGACTGACTACAAGATTTTCAATCTCTGTAAATCCAAATCTGCCAGAAAAAAATAAATCCTGGAGGCTGAGCTTGCCCCTCTACCTACAGGAAGAAGTGGCAGCACTTTTAATTAGGCATTGTCCTGTTGCCTAAAACTTCATTCTGTTTGTTAATTCAGGGTCTGTGGGATATAGCTATACCTTTGTATAAAGCTGTACGTTGAGGATTCACTGGAAGGAAAGCAAGTAACAGGGGTCAATATTAACATTTAGCATAGTTTTGATGCTGCGGAGGTGGGTAGCTTAGCTGGACATTACCCTGCTGTAAGAAAGGACCAAAAAGCACACAGAACCGGTCATTGGTATTTCTGCTGAGCAGAGTGCTGGGAGAGAATAGGGAGACAGGAGCAGAATTTCATCTTTATAGTGTGTTTTCTATAAAAAGCTCCTTTTGATGTCTCTCTCAGTTTCATTCGGATCATTTTTCATATCAAAGCTAGAACTTTCTTCCCCTGCAATTCCTTTATTTCACATCACTTTGCAGCATAGTGAATTAACTCTTCCAAACCAGGAGTCAATAAAGTCTTGCTTCAGGAGGTGCCTAATCACTGTGATGAATTGTCCTAAAATAATAAGACCTTTACAGATGACTTTTTCATTTGCAGTAAGTTGAAGATGGGTTTAGCAAACAGCCGCCTTCCACAACAGCTAGGATTAGTCATGTAATTCTTACATCAAGCATAAAGAAGTAATTTTATATAGGGAATTATGAAGGAGCCAAATAATTCTGGTTTATTGATCTATTTGTCTTCTGGGAGGTTGTAAGTGAAAAATGTTCTGCCCTGTTGTTCTTAATTCAGATGCCATTGGTCTAGAGGTTACTCTAGGATCACTATGAAAGAAATTGTTTAACATCCACAGTGCTGATAAAGAAATGGGGTTTTTTTCAAATAAAAATAAATGGAAAAACATACAGGAAAAAAAAAAAGTGGTGTTTGGTAACTTAGAAACCACAATGCTTTACAGTAGCAATATCAATCAAAAGCTGCTCTAAAACATGGCTTAAAATCTTGTAGAATTGTACTTAATATTTTAGACATAAACAGCCCAACTAGAGTGTAATCAGTAATTATTACCCTTGTCTTATAAAGGATCTGTTTTCACTTCTTTTCTTTGACTATCATCATGAAAGATAGACTAGCTCAATTTTATGTGTGGTATAAATATGCTTTTTCTGATTTCACAATAATTGCCTGCGGTCATTTAATTTGTCACTGTGATTGAGATCTTTCCTCATTTACACTTCCAAAGTCCTATTGACTTGATGTAACAGTAATGTATTGTGTAACTATGCAAATCAGTGCAGGGTATGACGCAGTGAATAGCATTTGCAATAAAAAGTGGAACATAATTTGCCTTTATTTATACCCAAGTAATAGAGAATGCTTTGTAGTAATATCTGTAGTATGTGTTTCTATATTTAGAAAAATAACTGTGTCTTTTATAATAATGCATAAGGAACTGTAGAAATCTTCCAGCTCAGCTGCAGGTGTTTACAGCTTTTTGCCTCTCCTGATTTACGTGGTGCCAGTTTGCATAATGGATGAGCATGCACCTTTTGGGGGGTGCCCAGTTGAAACCCTCGAATGCACCTGTCTCCCTGGATCACATCATGCTCCTGTTACATCCCCGTTCTTACTCATCTACTGTATTTTGCTGCCTGTTTTAATTTTTTTTTTAACTTGAAGAGCAGAAACAATGTAGCTTTCTAATTTTACTGCTTTTTTTTTTTTTTTTTTTTAATAGAATTTGTCACATTTCTCTTTATGGTTGTGTCATTCTAAATGTCAATTTTAAACCAGGCCAGAAGGTCTTTTGGTCTGATCAGAGCAGCCAGCCGTAGGGTCCTGCACTTCATTTCCCAACCAGCTGTATGCTGCTGTGCTCACAGGTGACCGCTGGAACCGAGCATCGCGCCCGACTGGGCCGTCCTTCATTAGGTCTCCTCCTGCGGGCACACTCAGGAAATTTCTTTAAATAAATTTTGTTCAGTGTAAATTAGGAGCAATTTGTTTTCAAAATCCCCCTTTATTGGTGCGTACATGTGTATTTAAAACCAGTAATGGGAAAGGAGGGACTGCTGAGTAATGGTCTCAGCTGGCCAGGAAAGCCTTTGCTGAAGGTGGGAGCACATGCAGGCCTGTGCCCTGGGGGGCTGTGCATATTCCCGAGCCCGATCGAGGAAGGGAGTAGGACTGAATCACCCATCAAAGGGGCAAGAGGCACTCCAGGTCACTAGACCCGGAAGGGAGGGCAATGCACTAGATAATTCTAGAGCTCCCTCAAAAAGTGGGTCTTGGGATTTATGGGTAAAGGAGAGGGTGGAAACTTCAGGGAGACAGAAACATGAGCAGGTACAGTGGATGGTGTTGGAGAAAAGGTCTGGACAAGACCTCACAGATGTGTGCTCTTTCTGTGTGTTTGGGGTATCTTTCTCTAAGTGCTCTGGATATCTCAAATGGTCATAGACAGAAGAGAAGACTTAAGAGCCATCTAAGGCCACCTGAGGTACCTTCTGAGATCAAATGTTCACACCCTTCAGTTTCTCCATGACAGACCTTTATTTACCTAGCTACAACAGACCACCTGCTGTCTATTCAAACTGTGCTCACTTGCTCTGAGAAGTCCTCTGCAAGGAAACTGCTTACGTGTTTTACCTACATCCACATGATCCTGAGTGTGAAATGGTTACCCTTGGTCTCTCTCCGACGTTCAGTTGTGCACTTCCATTCCTCATTTCAACATTGTTACTGCTTGAGCAACTTTCAGCACAGTCTAGCACTAGCTACAGACTTCAGCACTGCACAGGTAACTCAGCTTGAGTTAAGAATTTAAAGAGATTTTATGAAATGTTATTCAAATTCTTTTGATGTCAGCATAAATTAATATAATAAAACTGAAAAGGCATGATACTCTATGTTAACCAGTGTTTGTACAAGACTGCCCTTTAGTGAATGCAGTTACTCGGAGCAGACAGTGTCCCCACTGCATGTGTAAGGTACCAAAGAACTTTTCTTCAAACTTTGTTGGAGAGAAATAAAAATTCATATCTCATTTTTATTTATTCTGTGGAAGATGACATTTCATTTTTAAACAGGAAGCAGATGTTTGTAGAATTAAACATTAAACCAGGAACCCTTACCTGTTAACTAAGAGCATTTAATAAGTTCACAATGTGAGTGCTAATGAATGAGTTGATTTTCATAGGTATCACATTTCACTGTAGAAACATCCGTACATTTTGTCTACTCATAGTTAAATTTTATCCTCACTTGACATTCCCAGTAGACAAGGCCAAAAGTAAAGTGGACTAGCCAGTATTACTGATCTAGATTAAAACAAAAACAAAAACAAAAACAAAACAAAAAAAAAAAAAAACCAAAAAAACAAAACAAAACAAAACAAAACCAAAAAAAAGAGATCCCTGGGATAAATCTGAGCCAGCTGAGAGGACAGAGAGATGCCTGAACCTGAAACAGTGCTCCCCAGATGGTGAGGAGGAAACACAGGATCACCTGCCCCACAAGTGTGACCGAGTGGTCAAGGCAGCCACTCACTGGGAACAAGCACAGTGAATTTCAGGCTGAGAAAGGGAGGCGTGGGAGTGAAAAACAAGGAGGGCGAATGGGGATCAGTTTTTCAGCCGATTTTCAGGCCTCTTGGATTTGCCAGTAAATCCGCTTGCCAACAGGGGAAGTCCACTGTTCCCTGCTTCTTTATGCTCATTCCCAGCCTGGCTTTGTGTGGAGAGGCAACAGCATTTGCAATTGAGGGACAAATCTCAATTCTTTGATCTTAGTATCCTAACTTCACATTTTTCAGGTAAATAAAAACAGGCAAACATACTAAAATACAACAATGTATTTATAAGTGTAATTGAGCTGGGATTAATGCATCACATTTCATTACAAACAAATTAAAATCCATTACAGGGCAATGACTGGATCCTGCTAGGAGCAAGTCCCTGTCTTCTCTGTTCTGCATAATCTGTAGCCACATACAACTTTGCAAAGCACAGGTAAATGCTAACAGGATGCTGTGGCAGTATTTCACATCTGCATTGCACACGTGAAATCAAACATGTAAGCTGTAAGGACATTTAGCATCAGAATATCAGCAGACCTCTTAAATCTTACGTATTCTTTTGCCTCTGTGGAGGATTACGGCATTTTTTCTGTTCCCAAGGTGAAGAGAAACTGGCTTTTCTCTCCTTTCCTTCAAAGCAGAGACTACAGGGACAGAGGGATATCCCCCTCTTGCTAATGGTATGAAGGCAGCATCTCAGATATGGATTACCTCAGAATTATCCTTCTTGACAAATAGCCTGTGAAAACATCGCTTAGTCTCTTGGCAGGTCCTAACCCTGCCTTTGCCCAAGAAACCCTGAGAAGCTGCTGTCTTCGCTCTACCGCTGCCTATAGATACACACTTTCCCTTTGCTACCTTGTGCATTTCAGAGGGTTTTAATCCTTCTGGTGCGAGGTACGTAACTGCACAGAGCAAGCACGGTTAGAGGGCTTTATCTGGTGCTTGTTCAGTTAGCTCAGTTAAACACAGAAGCACCTGCCAGCTATTCTGCTAGAGCCACAACCCATCTTCATGTAGCTTTCTCTAAGAAGTTCTTCCGAAATACCCATTCTGTGCTAAATATATGAATTCCCTGATGGCATCTTGCACCATTTGCTCCTGCCCCCAAATTCGTGCAGCGGTAGCATCCAGTTATACTCCTCTAACATTTGGGGAGGCGGGGAAAGGCACAAAAAGGCAAAAAAATAATATGCATTTTTAGGTCCTTTTATTGCATTTCAGTATGACCACCTTCTGTTTTCAAAGGAAACGTAACTGAAACCCAATGTGGGTTTGGAGTCAGGAAATTGTTAGATAAAACTTAACATTTTAAATCAGGGAAATGGTTTGTGAATTAAAATACTTCTTGTGGCTTTGCAGAATCACCTTCAGGGTAGCCAGAACAATTTTTAGGCCAAAACAATATTTGAATTCTTGTTCCTCCCAAAGAAAACTAGTTCTGTCTAGGAGCTAAACCAGAAATTTGTCCTAGGGTTTAGCCGCAGTTCGACTCTGGGAGGCCACCATCCTGTCCATCCTGCTGGCTTCCACCAATAATGGGCACACAGTGCCATGTAGCAGACACAGGGATCGTGTGATACCAAAGCTGTTACAATACCGCTTTCCCACTGATCATGGTAGAAGCCTACTCTACAGCAAATACAGCTTCATTTTCATAAAGGAGTGATCCACTGCTTCAGATTAACAACACTCAGCAGTTGGCTGTTCTAGATGGTACAGTCCAAAAGGAAACACAGAATATTCAACAAGAAAATATCCTGCAACAAGCACAACATTGTTTTCTTCTTTTCTTTTTTAAAGTTGCTTGTCTTTTTGCTGTGACACAGCCTTAGCAAGGAAGAGGTTTCTGTTCTTTGGTTTGTTTAACAAACATGAACAACAACTTTACAGTCACTCTCCATCTTTTGGGAAACTGGAGCTGCCAATGTAAGCATACCATACCAAGCTAAGCAAGGAAGGGCTATAAAACATGCTTGGTAAGAAAAAAAAGGAAAAAATCCCACCTACTTCTCGGCCCTCCCTTCAGGTTCCACCTCTGCCAATCCCTATGTTTGTAACCTACAGCCTCCATAGGGTAGGGAACGATGGCATTTGTTCCCTCATATTCAAGATGAGTTTGAGGGACTTCCCTAAACTCTAGAAAATGGAATGATTTTCAGCATCATTTCCAAAGCAGCAGAGTAATTTGGATTGGTTTTCAATTGTGAAACCGGGAAAGTACGCTGGAAGAGTCCAGGCTTTCAAAAGGTTGATTGGCCGCAGCCCACATGTAGAAGCAGTGCTGGTCTGCCCTTGCTCGTGGTCTGCTCCTGGCACCACTTGAGGGGCCCGATAA
>JAAGNO010005071.1:27283-37519 GCA_033439905.1 Ceryle rudis
GCAGCCCACATGTAGAAGCAGTGCTGGTCTGCCCTTGCTCGTGGTCTGCTCCTGGCACCACTTGAGGGGCCCGATAAAATGCCTCCCTGAGACCGCAAGTCTAAGACACAGGAACAGGGTTGTGTCTTTTCTTGATGTGTTTCTCTGCACTACACCTCTTTTTGGGGCAGAATGATCCAGCTCTGATCTGTTATGCAACCCGCTGGCGGCGTAGCAACGCAAGCTGCAGCGCTGGCATGAGGAAGGGCCAGGAAGACCCAGCGAAAGGTCATAAGCAAGTGGCTGCCTCAGGAGGTAGGCCCCATAGAGGCTGGCTTCCCTGCTAAAAGTGCAGCTTTGCAAGGCTGTGTCCCAGGTACCTGGCCTCACCTCCCGGAGAGCACAGAGACCTGCAGCTTTGGTCTGCTGGAGACGGAGGTTTCCAGTCAGATGTCTGCAGTGCCCTGCAGAGGCAGTGTGAGAATACCCCACCATGGCCTGACTCATTTTTTAAGTCTACTGCACATTACCATAATGAACCTGGATCAAAACCAATGCCAAGGACAGAGCTCTTCGTTCACACCACCTTTCAGACCCCACACTATGATCATATATCCCAAAAGTCAATGATCAGCAAAAGATTTTCCTGCAGACCATGAAACATGGAGCAGAAATTCCCACAAGTGAATTCTTCTGAAAAAATTACTCATTGTTATTTTGTTCATCTACGGTATCTAGCTAGCCCTGATCACTATAGATTTGAATTTTTAATTCTTCAAATTATTTATCTTCTTAAGTTCTTTGTGAGGTATGTTGCAGATAAGGAATAAAGACCCCATCTAACATGATGTAGGAGGTCTGAAACAAAATAACACCTGAACCTAAATCCCAGGCTGTGGCTTTCACCACTGGGCCAACTTCCTTTGTAGTCTTGCTGTATTATGGAGAAGAATAAACAGTTTGTTTCCCCATATCTATTCACCAATAATCTAATAATACAGATTTTACATTATATATATATATTACATACACAGACACACAAAATAGAAATACATGTACATGTGTTTCAGGTAATATTTCTAATCTAATGGCACTGATATAATATATGCATTGTGTATATAACATATAAGTTATATATACACAAATGGTTTCCAAGTGTATTGGTATGTATATGTTCTGTCTCACTACAGAATCAGTATTTTCTACTTTCCTCTCCCTGACCATTTCTTACTGAAAACCACAAGAAAGCAGCTCCATCCAGTAATTTATTTTGGCTGACATGCACCTATAAACGTGTAGCATTTATTTGCCATATTGCTGTTCACAAAACTGTTGCCATGCTATTGCACTCCTTTGTTTAAAGTTCTCCTCTAACAGGCTCTCTGCAAGGGCTGCGTAGGAGGCTTTACAGCAGGGAGGTTTGAAATTGTTTTTCTGAAAATTATTCTGAGAAGTCTGTCCTTTTCAAGGTCTCGGCCAGCTGCACAGCTGCTTTCCTCTTTCCATTCTCTTCTGCATCATTGAATAATAGGCGCTATCTAATATTTTAGATATAAAATACATAGTTGAATCCCTGCCATATACTTCCCTCTTTAGCAGCTTTTACTAAGCACTGAGGCACTTTCAGTGATTCTCCTTTGCTAGCATAGTATTCAGCCCCTTAGGGACCGGACCATTCAGGGACCAATTCTGCAACCATTACACCCATTGTGCATTCCTTATATTGCATGTAGACCCCCAGATGTCAATGGGTCTTTCATGTTTATGGAGTAAATTGCTATCATCTATGTCAAAACCTTAACTTCAGCAGTTGTCTGTTGCTCGCTGCAATGCAAGAGAGTCTCACAAAGTATTTCCAGGAATATTGACCAGCTGGCATCAGTACAGCTTCCAGTCCCGCGGCAGAAAATTCCCTCCAGTTTTGGCCACACGGAAAGGACAACCAAACCCCTCAGCACTGGTAGTCTGCACAGGGTCTTACACTCAGCTCACGTCAACAGAGAAAAAGCACTAGATGTTGACTTAGAGCCAACCTTTTTCACCAAGTGTTGTACAGTAGATGTTTCACTAGGTTGGTATCCCAGAGTTTGGTCCTACGCTCCCAATGGAAGGGAGCCAAATGGCCCACAAGTGAAAATCCTTATCTGCTTCAAACTGTGCTGGCCTCTTTATTCATGGAGGTCACAAGTGTCCTACACAAAACTCAGCACTAATCTGATTTCTGCACACCCCCAGAAGTGATTCAGCCATCTGAGCAGTGAAATTTCCCTCAGCCAATTAAACCAGGAAGCCTACTCAGGACCAAAATCCTTGCAGCTTCTGTCTGTCCTTGGTTATGCTGTAGCACAATGCATTTCACATGAAGACAAGAGCAGCCTTAAAGTCTTTGCATGCATTGACATATACATGAAAAAGTGCATACTTGTTCCAGGCACTTGGACTATAAATCCATAGAGAACTTAAGTAAACATAACTTCCTTAGTATGTTAAAAAGTTCAGACTGGAAAGAAGACACTTCTGAGAAACAGATTTTAGTCTTTGAAATAATTACACTAAGCTGAACATTTTTTTGGCATCATTTGTAAGCCAGTCATTGTTCAGCCTTTGTACTTAGAAGAGCAATTACGACTCCTTTGGAAACATCCTTAGTTGAACTCTTAAAATAATAAAAACACTCCTCCATAAGACCACATCAACATATGGTTTTCGTAACAACAGCACAAACAAATCACCCACTCATCAAACACATTGAGGAAGAAGACAGGAACAAACAGAACAAACAAATTTTCTACAGATTACTTACTGGTCCTGATCAATCAGAGAAAAAAAAAAATCTAAAGTGAATTCAGGAACTGCCTATGGGATATAGAATAGACATAAAATATGCAAAATACAAATAAACCAAAACATAAACACCACCAAACACAGTAAAGCAAAGTTTATAGATAATATGCTGTGAAGTTGTATTTCAACAGTGTTGAGCTGCAGATGCCCAGCTTTATGATCCACTCACTAGTTTACTTTTTAACTTTGGTGATACGTCATGAGTAAGCAAGAAAGAGATAAAGTACATCTACACTACTGATCTTTACCAGAACATCCTCTCTGGTTTCACTACCTTCCTGGTAACTCCAGGGTGAGGTTCTAGCTGAAGAAAAGGTGATGTGTATCCCTGCTGTAGTTCCCTCTGGTAGATGCTGCTGTGGGATGACTACACGGGTGTTAACTATTTTGAGACTCATAGACTCCTGCCACCTTTCTGTGGCTCCAGACGCCTTGGCATAGCTCTGCGGTGCATACTGACAAGATAGTGGCACTTCAGAACAGCAGTGTCCCAAAGCACATCTATCTAGGCCCATGGAGCTTAACACTAACACAAAAAATACCCTGGCAGCATAAACATCCATGCTTTCCAGGAGCTTGATCTTGGGGAAGTCCTGAAAGCATCCATGTCTTCAAAAATCTGAAAGTTGAGGTAAATGGACACAGAAAGGTTTTGGACTAAGTCAGTCCTGATCTTACCTCATGTAATATACATAACTGTACATGTACACACGCATACAGAAGACCTACAGGTTTTCATAGCTTCAATTTTCTTACCACTTTTAAGCACCTTTTGGGTACTAGACAGGGGTTTTTTTCAGCCTAGAAGGACTCCCCTTCTCCTTTGGATCGCCATGTCTGTCTCCCTGCTTACTGCATCTTTTTACACCTGTGCTGGAGAACATGCTCAACAGCTGCTTCTCCATAACCTCTTCCTCTGTCAAGTGATATACAAACCAGTCCTCCTGCATGACCTATGTCCATGCAACACACGTACAGCTTCCTGGGGCTGAGGACTGAGAAAAAACTTGGCTGCCAGCAGCAGCCAGTGCAGCTTCCATGCAACTCCCTGCAAAAACTTCAGCCAAACCTGAGTGTACAAGAAAAAGAGAGCAAACAAGCTCCACATTGAAAATTGGGTTTGCCATCTGACAAATACCTAGAGAGAGCCCTCAGTATGAAACAGAATTTAAAAAATAAACATAAGCAGATTCCTGCAAGAAGCGATCCTGCCTGCATGTAGGTCTGTCGGTTTTGCTCGCCCTCCTTTGAGTATGTGCTTTGCGACTGTAAGAATAGACTAGAAAACTCTACATGCTAGTTTTGATTCCAGTTGGAAAGTAGACCAAGCAAATCTCCCACACTTCTCCTCCTCCGAGTAACCCTAGATGAGACTGAATGAGAGCAGCATTAAAACACTGATGGCTGAACTGAAGCCCCTGCTATACCATGCTCTCTCAGTGTTGCTGCAGCCTGTAGCACTGGACAGATGGTATCAGTGCCACCAAATATATGGCAACAAAAACTTCTGTAGATAGAGCCAGAGTGTCTTTGCTTATTGTCAAAGCACTGAGTTAACAACAAGAAGAGAAATGAGGTTTCCTCCTCTAAATCCTACTCGTGCCATTTTCAGGTTCAGTCAGACCTGGGATTGCTGCTGCTACAGATGTTTAGCTCAGAATTCTGTCCCAAATAGCTTCAGCAGATGACACTGTCTCTATCCTGTCACGTGCTGAAAGCTCTCCATAGTAGTGCTTGGTCTTCTTTAGGGAGGTGTAGTTCCACTCTAGTTCTCACTCTGCAAAAATCATCGTCAAGTCCTTGGAGAGACCGTTAAGTGCTGAAGATCACAGAATCACAGAAAGGTAGGGGTTGGAAGGGACCTCCAAAGATCATCGAGTCCAAACCCTGCTGCCAGCGCAGGAACACCTAGGGCAGGCCACACAGGAACAGAAAGATGATCAGTGGTGATGAGTCCTGGTGGGTGGAATACTTCCACGGAAACAAATATTAATTAAAATTAGGCAGAAAAGGTGCATGTTATGTGTCTTTGAATAGTTTTATCAGAGGCAATGGCTGTTTTCAGTTTTTGTCAGACTGCATTACTACTTTATCAGAAATCAAGATCTGAGTATTTAAAAACTGGAAAAATTAATGTTGCTACTGGAAACAATACTGTGATATAATCCATTATTATTGAGCTTTGAAAGGCAACTAAATTACAGCCTGATCATTTGGGGGATTTCTCAAGACTTAACCTTTGTCATAAAGAAATTATTTAAATTTTATTTGACATTGCTGTTTGGAAGTTAGGAAAAGTCTTGGTGATGAAGTACCATTACTCTGCATGAGTTCAATAAGCAACACCTAATTTGTCAGTCTGTCTCCCCATTTACCAGGGGCCTCAATCTTTGCAGAAACGTTACCCTTGAAAAACAAATACAGTCATCCTAATTTCAGGACTGCTAAAGCAAGCTGGCCCATTGGCCAGAGAAATGTTGTTTTGAGATCTACATCTAGGAAGGGAATACAGCCACAAGGAACAGGGGGTTGGCAGCAGCTCTGTGCGCCAGGGGTCCCATGTTTGACTGCATTGGCATGTTTTCAGTTACCCGGGGGGAACTGATTTAGTTTTATTTCAACCAAAAATAGGAAGCACAGAAGAAGCTGTAGGAGGGCTCTTCATAAGCTTGAGGTGATCTGAGAGCAGCCAGGTGTTTCAGTGAATACCACCGAGGACTCGCAGAGTAGTATCTGATTGAAGGTTTTTCCTTGCCAGCAGTGATGACTCACATAAATTATCTTTTCTCTTTGTACACTGTCTAGTGTTTACTCATTACAGTTCTGTATTGGTTTTAATTTCTTGCAAGAAAATGAAAAACATTATTATCACATTTCCCTTTGGTTTAGGATTTTTAACCTTTTCTTGGTACAGAGCTCCACAAACTGAAAGTCTGAAATTCTTAGGGCTCTTTGCCACTCAGATGGCATTTCTGGAGGGTCCTCAATTTTTCCAGTGCAGATTGTTTCTAAATCTGCCCTGTTATTATCCTATCACTGTTAGCTTTGTAAAAAGCTATGCAAAAGGGGGTTATTTTTCTCTGAATGGTTTATGTGCACTTATACTACAAAAACTTAATAGGAACATCTGTTAACTGTGTACGTGGTATGTATGATTGATTCATCATCATAGCTTCTCTAAAAAAGTAATTCCTTATGTTTCCTTTGCAAGGCAGACTGCCAGAAGGTCCTCTCTCAGTCCATGTTCTCGCTCTCTCCATTGGTTTGTTTGAGTACTTGAGTGATGGTGGCAGGGAACTCCAGAATACTTACAAGATATATCAGGGGAATCAGATACTTCTCTCTGAAGCAGATTTAAAAATAAAATATATCACTATATTCATGATCATGAGCTGATTAAATAAATAAAAAGTCACCTTGCATAAACATGAGAAAAGCTTTTAAGAAGACGGTGACAAAATCTCCATTTCATTGAGACCTGTATCACATTAAAGACAACATTCCAGGGCCTTGCAAGGATTTCTGCTTTTCTAAGACTCTCAGTTCCCCTTCGTGCCCTTTATTTGTGTAGGTAATCACAAGAAACCTCAAATTTAGCTCAACACTCCAGTCTTTATTAAGCATTTTGACTGTGCAAGATTAACCTTCATGAGTCACAGTAGCCCTCTCCTTTTTCACTCTGCTCCCACCGCTTAAGTATTAGCTATCTCCTGGAGAGATCCTAAAGCAATAATGAGCTCAGCTTCACCAGACGTGCGCTCTGCCACAAAACCCTGCTCCCCTCCCGCTGCCATCCCAGCATTTGCCGCACGCGTGGCGTACAGACCGTCCAAACGCATTGATGGGATTTATACAATAGCGTGAGGTCATGGTCAAAGCTCTCTGCTGCTGTCCAAGTCTAATAACAGATCAGAGGTGAGATCAAAAGATTAATGGATAATCAGCTTGCATCATTAACAATGTCATAAATAAAACAAAGAGGAAAGATCAATCCCCCTCCTTAACTTTTTATTTCCTTAGTATTCAGGCCAGGGTGACAGCAATGTATCCTGCCACAGCCTGAGCTGGCACTACCCATGGGTTTTGTTTAGTAAGAAAAATGCAGGTGCAGCGCATCTTGCTTGCCTGACATCTTTGGTTCTTACCTGCTTATAAACTTCTCACAGCACACTAAACTTCTTTTTGTAACTATTAGTTTAATCTTTCAGCAGGGGACAATTTAAACTCGTTAGCTAATCTAGGCAACAGGCATCCCTTCATTCACCCTTTCCTCCTCTCCTCATACATGGATTGTGGTGGGAATTTCCAAGTGAAATTTTATTAGGATAAACAAAATAATATTTACAGTTGGACTTGATGATCTTAAAGGTCTTTTCCAACTTAACTGATTCTATGATTCTAAAGTGAAAGAGACTGTTATAGAATTTGAGGACTACAAAACTGAAAAGCTGAATTTATATGATGATCACAAAACAGGAACAAATTCTCGTAACTAAATAATATTTTATGAAGTTAAGAAAAGTGACAGAGGAAGGTTGAAGACAACCCATACAAGCAAGCCATCAAAATTCTCATATGGAAATAGCACAAACAGAAGGGTAATGTATTTCTTAGCATAATAACTACAAGGAGGAGGATCTTCATGTTAACATTTCCTCAGTGCACCACAGTTCAACTTATGGCCCCTCTACCAGGCAAGCAAGCAAGAGCTGGGATAAGTCCTGGTGCGAGCTTTTACTCCTGCTCCAAAAACAATCCGGTGGCTGTTGCAGAAGGGTTGTAACCTCCAAGAGTCACAGTCTGCTGCCTTCACATGACAGCCTTTGCCCAAGATCTCAGTGGACCCAAATCCCTTCCTGTGTCTCAGAAGACATTTCTCTGTCATTTTCCAGTCTATTGAGCTTTGAGTAACAGCAAATCGAGTCTGGTTTTTGAACAGGAATCATCCACTCCTTCCAATATGTTTATTGCCAGGTTACACAAACTGTATTTACGAGGTTAAATCTGCTGAGAAGTTAAGTTTCACTCACCCACTTGGCCTAGTGAAGATGGCCTGCAGTGTGTGTTGCATTTGGTTTTTAAAATTAACCACACAAGATGGATAAAAATTCAAGTGCGTGTTTGACAGCTTGGAAGTCTGGTGAGCAGCACAAAGGAGATGTTAGGACTGGAGTAATGCAGGTGTTTGAAGGTTAGGGGGCTCTCCTCCGCTCTTTGTTTTTTGGGTTGTTTATGGTGGGTTTATTTTAGCATTTGCAAGGAAAGCATGCCACGTATGTTCTCTTGCAAGCCATGGTGGTGAACTTGATTGTCACAGGCACATGGTCAGATGGTGGATGCACAGTCTGAACTTGTAGCCAGGGCTTAGAGAGCAAAGAGAGTGATTTTTCTGTACAGTCCTTCTGATGCTACAGGGAAACTTTTTGTTTCTAAAGAGCCTGTTAAGGGTGAAGCCAAAACATGGCCTGAGTTTAAACTGCCTACCTGTCCTTGAAAATCTGTCCCCATGGACAGCTTGAAGAAGGCACCTATGTGCACTTTATTTGAATGGGCTTGGGGGATTTTATATATCACAACGGGGCTGGTCAAAAGCTCTCCAAGATACTCTGGATCTCTAGAGCCACTGGGTTTGCTGCCTCTGCACAGGCTGTAAAGTTTGCAGGAAGCAAAAGGAATATCCTGACAGCATATTCCATGCTGGCATCAAGCCAATCCCAGGCTGTGCCCACAGACCCCATGCAGCCACCATGTAAGGCACCACACTCAGCAGCCACCCAGGAGCAGCTGAGGACGTGGCTGAGTAACCACCACAGCTGTGGTTGCCAGAGACTTACTGCATCCTACACAACTCATGCCCCATTGAGAAATGTCTTGTGGTAGGAAGCGAGTGCATCCTGATCCCAGAAGAGAGCTACCAGAGTCCCACAGCCTACTGAAAGGTTTTTCTCTGGCTCTTTCCCAAACTCCTTCTGTTCAGCTGGTTACATTGCCCTGATTCAGCAAGAGGGGTGCAAAAGGAGACGGGGCTGCCTGGTTTATTCGTGCAGTTATACCCAGGTGGGATCCAAAGCAGGACGGTCTTGACAAAATGCTGCAAAGGCTTGTGGACCATGCGATGCGCGAGTGCACTTGGTGAGATGTTTGGGTATCTTGAGAGTACAGCACCATGGGGCACGGCCGAGAGAAGCGTGCAGACACGGGGATTTGCACCAATGAGGAGAGTGAGCCACAAGATCAGAGGGACCTCAAGACAGCGGCATTAAATTTGGAGTAGTAGTTGGACTGTTATCTGCATATGAGATGCAGGCACAGCCTAACAGATCAGAAGGCGACACTTAAACTTCAAGTGAAATTCAGTACTCAGCATTTTGTCAGTGTGCACATAAGTATTTAAGTCAAACTTCATTCAACGAGCACAGCACCGCTTTCTAGATTTGGTCTCCACATTGATGCAAATGGAAGTTGCATGTAGAATATAATGCAGTTTCTAATATAGATCTTCAAAAAGTACTGACCATATAAATCTCTCCATTCTGAATGGAAATTAATATAATTGTACAAGTCGTGTGGGAAGAGTTGCTGCATGATCAGTTAAAAACAGTGAAATAAATATTAAGAATTTGAGCAACAGAAAGCAGAAAAATATCACAGAGAGCAGGCTCATGAAATCCAAGCACAAACTTTCCACTCCTCTTACCTTACTGGCAGCTGACTTGGAAATCTTGCCCAGATATAAGACTGTCTCTGCCAAGCATGGGATAAGAAATTCCAAAGCATGGACTGAGATGATAAGAAACAAGGTGGCCATAACGACCACCCTGAAAATCCTTTCCATGGTCTTTCTACAGCCTTGCCTACACAATGAACAGGAGAAGGGAAAGGTTGCAGGAGCTCCACAGGGATGCACTCAGCCAGAAGAGTAAACAGTGGTATAAAACTATCTTCTGGGATCTCCACAAGAGATAGAAAGAACTAGAGCTGCTGAAAGCCAGCCCTACAAACTGCCACAGGGTTTGGAACGGCATTGGCAGCTGTGAAACTGAAAATGGCCAACAGGTCTGTCCGTGTCAGTTGGAGCACCTCCCCTGTTCTCCTGGCCGGGAGATCGTCTGCTACAGTGACGGATACTACGCGTGCACAGGCTCAGGTGTGAGCCCAGGCAGTGGCCGTCAGGAAGACCCAGAATGTGCAGGGAACTGTTTCTAGAGATACCACGGATGGGTCTGTCCAGTCTTGGCTTCGTGAAAGGAAATAGGAAAGCAGCTTTTTTACTTTTGGTACTGTGCTGCCTTCCACTATTTTAAGTGCTCTAGACTCTTTTTTTTTTTTTTTGACAAGCTGCTACTGTTAGCAAAAGATTTCAATTCATTTAGGAATAAAAGTCAACAAGGCTTTCATTCTTGATTGGAAAGT
>JAAGNO010005073.1:0-15346 GCA_033439905.1 Ceryle rudis
CCATGGCTGTGAATTCCCCACACTTGGTGAGCCATGCAAAAAATAATGGGTCCTTAGCAAAAGTTTTCCCCTTCTCATGAGCAGCAGCGGCGCTCGCCCTTGGCCACCGCCTCCCGCCCCGGGTCCGCGCCCCACGGCCCGGCCGGCGCCTGCCCCTTTAAATGGCGGCCGCGGCCCCGGAGTGTAAGACGCCTAGGCAGTAAGCCGGGGCCGCACCCCCCTCTCCGCCCCCGGCCCTCCTGGTCTCCTCCCGTGTTAGTCTACAAAATGGCCCGCTGCCGGGGGCTTGCTGTTGACCAGGAAGTGAGCGTCGTGTCCAGTCCTGTGAAGAACCCTGCTTTGGGGCTGGATGCGTGTAACCCCCTTCTGCAAACAGAAGAACCATTGCAGGAAGGACATGCTAACCAAAAAGAATGAATAATTTTGATAACCTGATTTTTTTTCGGGTTGAAGAGTTTTCTTGATACGGCTTAGCAGGGGAGGTGTGCTGCAAGGAGCAGCGGGGAACTGTAGAATCACAGAATGGTTTTGAGTTGGAAGGGACCTTCAAAGGCCATCTAGTCTAACCCCCCTGCACTGAGCAGGGACAGCTTCAATGAGAACAGGTTGCTCAGAGCCCCAACCAACCTCACCTGGAATGTTTCATGGGATGGGGCATCAACCACCTCTCTGGGTAACCTCGGCCAGGGTCTCACCACCCGCACAGTAAAAAATTTCTTTCTTGTCTCTAGTCTGAATCTCCCCTCTTTTAGTGTAAAACCATCACCTCTTGTCTTACCACAACAGGCCCTGCTAAAAAGTCTGTCCCCATCTTTCCTATAGGCCCCCTTTAAGTACTAAAAAGCCACAATAAGGTCTTACCCGAGTCTTGTCTTGTCTCTAGGGTGAACAACCCCAAATGTCTTGTGGCCCTCCTCTGGACCCACTCTAACAAGTCCCTGTTTTTCCTGTGCTGAGGACTCCAGACCTGGACACAGTGCCCCTGGTGGCCTCCCACCAGAGTGGACTAGAACAGCAGAATCACCTCCCTCAACCTGCTGGCCACACTTCTTTTGATGCAGCCCAGGATACGGTTGGCCTTCTGGTCTGTGAGCACACATCGACAGCTCACATCCAGGTTTTCATTCACCAATATCCAAAGGCCTTATCAATCCCTTCAACCCCCAGCCTGTATTGATACTGGGGAATGCCATGACCCCAGTACTGGAAGTTAACAGGGTAGTATTTTCTTGTTCTTCTGTCCTATTGTGTTACATTCTTGGCCATGGGTGTTTGAAACATCTTTTTTCCAGGCAGGACCAAACTCAGACCAAGTTGTTGTATGAAAGGAGGCCAGGTGGTACCTGTTTGGTGCATCCCTGTCAGGGCTTCAGGGTGTCAGAGGTGGGTTTTTCCTGGGACACCTTCTCAGTTCCATTGGTCCTGTGGTTTCCTTCTGTGCTGTAAGATTAAGCGTGATGCTGGAGGATGTGGATAGGTGGATCTAGATGGGAGAACCTGGGAGAGGAACAATAGGAAGAAAAGACAACACTAGAAATGTAAGCACCAAAGGATTTTGGACAAAACAGTACAAAATCTCTGCATCATGCAGGAGCACACCAGCCCTGTGAGACTAGTGGGCTTCACTGCTGCTAACAGTCAAACTAGGATGATTACAGCTATAGCAAGGAGACCTACAGATGTTCTTCACACCCCTGATGTACCCATTAAAGACATGAGGCCACGCTCGGGTACCTTCTGTGGGTCCTAAAGCTCTGGTGAAGAAGGTGTTCCCCAAAAGGTCAATGCACCATTAGAGGTGCAGAACATGCTACCTGCCAGACCTGTAAAAGGGATGTTTTGTTTGAGGTCACGCAAATGAGGTGTTTAGAAATTTCAGGATCTGCAAGTGTTCACTTTGAAGAGGCTGGGATGGTTCTTTGAATACCATTGTGATTATTTTGCCCTTGCTGTTGATCTCTAAAATGCAAAGTATACATTAAAATAAAGAAAGAAGGGGCAAAGAAAGGAAAATGGAAAGGCTGCTAGGATTTTGCAGATCAGGGGAAATGAATTACTTTCAAAGAGTGGTTCTTTTCTATTTTCCAGAACAATTTGAGCTGAGTATAATACCTATTCCCGTTACCAGCAGGAGAGAAAAAGACATTTCATGAGGCAGATGATTTTGCATTTTAATTGCTCACACACCATTAACTTACATATCCATCCTTCCTGTCTGCATCAGAGTCCATTATACTGGGGAGCCAGGAGATGTGGTGTGGATACTGCAAGCATGCGGAAGAGGTTCTTTCACTCCCAGTGAAGGTGAGCTGTAGGTAATTAAAATCCCACAATATTCCCACCCCGAGCTTATGTTTTCAGCCTCACTGGTTGCTGATGCTTTTGCTACAATTTGCACAGGAACGTGATGGTTGGAGTATGATCATGTCCACCTGCATTTAGACTGGATGAGTGCGAGCTTTGGGCATCATAATGTATCTCCAGCTGTGATGCAGCCCCATGGTCTCTCCCCCATTCCTTGGCACCATTGATACTGGGCGACAGAGCATGACACAGCAGCTGGTTATGGGAGGATCACTTTGCCTACAGGAAATCTTGCAGCTCTTCAAATTAATGTATCATAACTATGTATCACAAACTGTGTATCATAAACAAAATAGCACATCAGACCACTTAGATCCAACGTATGAGCAGAAAAAGGCTTCAGCCCGTGTCCTCTCCCCAGGAAAAAATTTGGCTACGCAATGACCGTGTCTCAGAGCAAGAAAAATTCCTCTTGGCAGGACATCTTGGCAGTGTTAGGTCTGTGGTTGGATTCAATGTTCTTAAGGGTCTTTCCCAGCCTAAACAATTCTATCTTCCAGATCCTGCTGGAAAAAGCCACAGAAGCTCTTTCTAAGGGGGCATTCACCCATCTTGTCTGTCCAGACATCTGGTGACAGCTCCATGCCTGCCCACCACAGCCGGTTCCCAAAACCATCCTTCACTGCCAGAGGGTATTCCCCTAACGTGTAACCTAAAGCTTCCTGCTGTGATTTAATCCCATGTCTTGTTAAAGAATCATAGAGTTATAGAATTACAGAATCATAGACTGGTTTGGGTTAGAAGGGATCTTTAAAGGTCATCTAATCCAAGCCCCCTGCAGTGAGCAGGGACATCTTCAGCTGGATCCAATCCACCAGGGCCATGGGGAACAGATTTTCCCCTTCTTTTTTTGCAGCTGTTTTTTGCATATTTAAAACCAACAGCACTGTAGCCCAGGAGGCAGCTTCCGTATTAATTACCCAGCTGACACAGAGCTTCCACCAAAACACCCATCAACTGCTGTATCTTATTATTGTCATTTAACTCGACTTGTACAACTAATCAGTCATTGTCTTCTACAACAGCTGAGGCCACTCCTGTGGGTGTAGGTATTTGGAAACCAAAAGCCCTGAAAGCTGCATCTTTCTGGTGGAAAATATCACCACAAGCTGTCATGTTTTCTTTCCTGTATTTGAAAACCACCCACATTTTCAGTAAGAAAAAAAAAAATAATCATCAGAGTGTCTTGCCTGGGCAATGGGCCTTTCTGATGAGTTTCATTCTCAAAATCTTTGGTCTCTTGTTTGGTTATGAAGGATGATTATTTGTAATTTGTTGTTAATTTAAAGGAGGTATGGGGAAAAATAACAAAGGAACACATTTAATAAGCACTGTGAGAGAAGGTAAAATGTCTTCGCTTTGAATTAATTGAAACTCAGCTAATGAATCAATGCACTTGAAAAACAGAAAGAGAAAATACAGCAAGGTACATGATTTTTTCACTGTTAAAATAACACTAAAAATGGCCTTCTATATTATTTTCCCCCTTAAGGGTTTCTATTGGTGTTGAAATTGTGCACTGCATCTTAACACGAGGGTTACATTTCAATCTCTTCCAGCAGTCATTAAAAAAGAGCTTGGAAAGCACCAGAGAGGTCACTTCATCCCTTCTACTATATGGCAGATCTGATGCTCCCCGAACCACCCGTTCCCAAGAGAGGTCTGTCCACCTGATAGTCACACACTTCCAGCTTGGGAGCTCCCCAGCCTCTGCAGAAGAGGACAGGAAACGCAGTGAGCAAATCAAACCACTTGCAAAATACTGTGTGACGGTGCATATCTCCCAGGCTTCACCAGAAGAGGTTGAGTAATTAGGGAAGAATCTTTCTACAGGGTCCAGTCTGATTTTACTTCCTTGGAACTCCTTGACTGGAGGTACATATTGTCCATTTCAAGCTATAAAGAGAAATAAATCAACTGTGCTGCTGGTCTTATCAATGGTGGTGTTGCATGACCCTCCAAGAACTGTTAAGTCTCAAGGACCAATGAAACATACGGCACAAAATGTGTTCCTAGTGCAAAAGTTTGCTCAGCTGTGGTTTTATAAAGCTTAAAATCTTTTTCTCAGTCCCTATTCAGTTATTTTAGGCTCAATACTATGGTTTGTCAGCAGCCATGAGCTGGTGGCATTCAAAATAATCAATTTAAGCAAATACATAAAGTGGTTCCCACACTCTGCCTTCCTCCTGCCTGTGTCCTGCCTCCTCACCCCAGGTTATGGCTTCCTCATTTTGCTGACTGAACTGATCTCCTTACCATGCTCTTAGCCAGAGCAGCAAAACGGTCTGGATTTAAGAAAAACAAGCAAATCAAAACCAGAGGAAAAAACCAAAAAAGTTGCACTTTTCCTGCAACAGGCATCATTCTCACAGGACATGACCACATGAAGGGCTGAGTGAACAGAGGTGGTGGGTTGAATTGTGGAGGGGTGGGAGCTGGTGAAAACCTCCCCAGCCAACTCCATAGCCAAAAGGTTCATAGTGTGTGACCACACAGTCTAGTTGACATTGCATGAGAGGTGTGGTGCTTTGAAACTACTAGAAGAACACAAAGTCATTTGTGAGCAAAAGGTCCTCTCCTGTCCTGGAGAACAGTCCACCACTGAATGTGTGAAAGCAATACCCCGTCACTGACTTCTGCACAAAGACATCATCTCTAGTAAGCCTCCCTGAAACAGGGATCATTGAAAGCCAACTCCAGTCTTGGCCTGTTCCTATGCCTGGGCATTAGCTGTTGACCATCTTTGGAGAAAAACTGCCAGATTTGGGGGTTGCGGGGCTGCTGACACACATATTCTGCCATTCCTAGCTCCTTTGAAAACATTAATTAAATGCATAGGGAAATCTGAGGCAAAATCAACAGTAGTCACCTTTGAAATCACAGTCACAGAATGGTTGAGGTTGGAAGGGACCTCTGGAGGTCATCTTGTCCTACCCCCTTGCTCAAGCAGAGCCACACAGAGCTGGTTGGGCAGGACCACATCCAGACAGCTTTTAAGCGTCTCCAGGGACGGAAACTCCACGACTTCTTTGGCCAAACAAATGGCATTGGGCTCTTTTTGTAGAGCATTTATATACCCTCTGTATTTACTGTCCTCTCAGTTAAAAGAACTTCAGTTTAAATTCACTTGGAATTAGCAGAATTCATTGCCCAAGGAGGTCATAGAGGTTAAGACATCAGCAGGGTTTCAAGTGCGCTCACATTTACCTTGATAACTGCCTTGGTATTTGGCACAGAAATTTGCACCCATCTAGAGGGTGTTCTAAAGACAAGATGAGAGGGACGTTGTTCAATCTTCTGCTGACATTGTGCTAACAATACAGGACTTTTTGTTTTGAACAAGAGACTTTTTTTCAGTTTTAGATCTGGATGTCTGGGTTTTGAGCCTCACCGCTGACAACTCACACCATGGTGTCCTCCTATGACTGATGCCTGTACCAAGATTAAGCATAATGGCTAGATGATGCTCGTGAAGCTTCCTGAGGTGGGGCAGATGCTCTCCTTGGAGACACAGTCACCTCCTCCAAACTAATAGGCTCAGCAGCCCCACTGGTAAGGGCTCATGCACTCATAAGAAGTTTGAATCCTCCTCCCAGGAATCCAGAAATGTTATTTTTTTTAATTATCAGTGCACTTTCAGCAGACAGACAGTCACAGATTCTTATGTTTCAAACAAAACAGCTTGTCAGAAAGAGCAATAAGACACAGTAATACAAATCTGAATCATAAATGAATGATATCTAATGTATTGGTGTGGAATTAATAAGTTTTGCCTGATGACTTCAGTTCTGGGTTATACACTGCAGTAACTCAAAGCAGTTTATCACTAGTATTTCAGAAGCACTGACTGTCCAATGCAGAAACCCCTTGTGCTGGCTGCTGTACAAAATCCTAAAGGGGACCATCTTCTAGCAGCAAATAGCCTCCTTTACACAGGGTGATCTGGAGGAGGAAAGCCCAACAGAACAGGTTGTCTAAGGGAGCACCAAAGTCTCTCACATGCAATGTGTTGATACCTCCTAGTTTTTAGTGTATTCATCCTTATTGTGCTCTCGAAAGGAACAGCTTCTTCTCTTTTATAGACAGAGGACTGAAGCCTAGGGCCCCAGAAGGGCAATGTCTAGTTCTTTGGTAACCAATCACGTATCTCACACTATGAGTCCCCAGGCATACAGTCTCAAGGTGTCTTTTGTGTTTGGACCTGTCTGATAGACATGTGGTGAGAACTGATGGGTCAGGCCTGGGTGAAGATGGAGAAGAAGGAAGCTTGTCCTGTTTGAGAGTCTTTCCTGAGGCATAGCATGGATTAATGCCAGAAGCATCTCCATGTGGTGAAGACTTAGGCAAAGAAAAGCTGATTTAACATGGGAAAGACTCCAGGGGCTGCAGCGTCTGGTAGATGTGCACAGAGGTGGAGATCTAATCACCAAGCAAATTCTTTTACCAAAGGCATACACAGATGCTCATTAGTGGTCTTCATGAACTCAGTAGTGCTTTTTCCAAGAAAGACTTTGAGGGAAGTCATCAGTGGTTTAGCAAACAGGGCTGTCAAACCGAGACATAGCTCAAAAAAGGTGTGGTGGGCTAAGCCTGATAAACCCTGACTCAGCCTACTCTTCCTCCCTCCCAACCCAACACGGAGATACTGAGCAGCCCTTCACTCTGTCACCAGCCCACTACTCCACTGTGCGCTGAGGCCACGCTGTCACCTTCTTGAATGCTGCAAAATGAGCATTGATCGACCTCCTGTGCTTGGTTTGCACCAATGCCACCTCCCAGCTGGGAGCAGTCAGCCAAAAACCAGTCCCTTCTGTACCTTTTACCTCTCCTCTGTAACCTGTCCTGGAGCAGGCATGAGACAAAGATGACCTCTGAAGGTCTTTGTTTTATTTCTCTGAATTATTGCTACATTTCTCATCTGAGGTGGCCTGATAATTATTTTGAATTGGTCTGTTCACAAGAAACAAGGATGCCAGCAGACAGTGTTGTTTCCCAGTGAAATTATAATGAGTTATTCAGATGGGTGCTGAGGTGTGCACTCTCCTAAATTTCCCAGAAATCTGTCTTCTTAGCTTCAGAGTTAACGTAAGCTGGGGTGAGCAGAGGATGCTGACAGTAATGTTTCAGACCTGACCTCCTTGTGGTGAATATTTTGGGTGAGGAGTGGGTTTACTGGCTTGCTTTCTTTTAGTGGTTAAGGTGAAATGTCAAAATTTTTTCTTCTCAGTGCTATGAGAAAGTCTGATGTGAGAGCATTTACCATCAGTGCTGGCTGATGGAAACTTATCAGGCTCTGGTTAAGGGAACCATTGTCATATCCTTTCAATTATGGCCACAATTCTCAAACTGATGACTTTCCATGTTAACCTCTGTTCACTGGAGGATACTGCATGTCCAGGATGCTTTTTCCATCAATGATCTCAACATTGGGACACCAAGCAAGAGACATGACTGACTCAATTTTCAGCAGCATGGAAGAGAACAAAATCAGACAATGTTGAACATGTCAGCTTCTCCTTGAAAACCAAGTGCCCTCAGATCAGCTCTGGCAGCCATGAGAGCTGGTCCTCAGAGGAAAATGCTACAGCGATCTCAGCTAGGATCGGGAGGTGGTACTTGGAGCAATGCCCAGAGAAACTGCAACATTAGGAAAGTACATGAAGGTAAGGTAAGCACTGATTCTCCCTTTCTGTCACTGGCCACAGCCAATGAGTTATAATCCACTTAGATGCCTGAGTCTCTGCAGTGTTGTTAGCAGGCGCAGAAATGGGATTTCAGTGAGGGAAAAAATAAAAAGAAGTTCCCGAGGCATTTCATGGCTGTGGCTTGGCTGTGTGCTCACTGTTCATTGCTACTTTCCTACAAGTGAGTGATGGCCACTGCATTAACCCTTTACAAACATAACTCTCTGCTTTGTGTGATCTTTATGTCCACTGTGGTCAAGGAGTCTGGCAGGGTAGACAGAAGGACCGAACACTCCACTCTCATGTTAGGAGACCAGAGGAGAAAGAAGAGAAAGAAATCAAGGACAGATTAATGCTGTAGGTAACTTTCAATAGCCTGTCTAAGCTATGAAGTGTGGGAAGATGAGAGGGTTCTGATGGAGGGACAGGATGAGCACTTGTACCACATGATGGCGATTCAGGGCAGCACACAGCAAGGACACTTGCTTTGGGTAGGTGTGAACACAGAGGATGTTATCTTACTTGGGTTGGTTTTGGGGATGCCAGTGCTGCTGCCTGCCTTGCAGTACAGTGCAGAAATACCTGAGCTCATTTGAGACAAGCTCTTGTAACTATTTCAAGGAGTTGCTCTGTGGCAATAGAAATGTCAGGGAGGAAGGGCTGATTAATCCTATCAAGAAGTCGATACCTGTGCATTAGATCACATTCTTCTTCATATATTGTTCTTGTCACTACACCAGCGAAAATGTGACTTTGTGATAACCTAACTGGCTGCAAGTCCTCTGGACTCATGGCATGCAGTGAAACCTGGGATGCTGTGTCTTCAGTGCTCTTGTGTGTTGGTAAACAAAAGAAAGCCACGGTTCTACTTCATGACCTAGTATGTGACTAGACAGTGTATGACAGCGTATCTCTGTTTAGAGAAGGTCACGTTCTGAAGGGTGAAGAGATCCAGGAGCATCCTTTCCTGAGGATATCTCCTAGCCATGCTCCAGGGGCTTTACACATATGCCCCAACCACCCTTCTGGAATGTCTGCTTATTATTAAAAATAGGTCATCACTGTAGGACCACAAGCTATTTTGTCTTTGGTGCATCTGGTTTGAACACTTTGCTTGCCAGATGATGATAAACACGACTGTACATGAATCATTTTTTACCTCTGGCTTCATGTGATTTTTAGAGAGCTCTTAGAAAGGATTAGATGTCTGGAAGCCTGCTCAATAGTGCCTGCTAATGAGAGGAAAAACAAAAGATGGAAAGGAAAAACAAAACTACAATTGCTTTTCTGCTGTCTGATCCAAAGGGGTTTATCCTGTGATTTGCTTCAGGATACGTAAGAAGAAGTTCAAACAGCCCCTGAAATTAAATGACTGTATCACAGAAGGTCTCCCATGCAGGATGCAAGTGCCTCTAGCTATACTTGAAGTCTATTTTGAAAGCTTAAGTGGGACTTAGGTAATAAGTAGGCTTTGTGTTTTATCTTTCAGGACAGCCGTGTGGATTTGTATTTAATCCAGGTGTTGTCTAAGGCATCAAGGTGCTATAACACTAAATGCCTCAGAAATAACAATTGAAACCAGCATTTCTTTTAATTTGTGCCTCTGGTTTGTACTTAAATGCTCTCTGAGCACTCTTCCGTGCACGGCAGCATTAGTCAGAAAGTCCTTTTCCAGGTGAAGGAATCCAGCACTCCACTTATTAGCAACAGAAGAGACTTAATTCTCTTGAAGTCCCAGAATGAATAAGGCTGAAGAACCCAAGGAATCGTGCAGTGACAGAAATTATTTTAAAATGTCACCGCACATAACCGAGAAAGGAAAGTCATGTCCCACCCACCAACCCTAGGAAACGCAAGGGCTTGTTTAATATTCAGTGTAGGCTTTCCCTAAAAGTCAGTGCATGTTTAAAAATGTCACTGCACAAACTCTCAATTCACATTATTTCTTAGGCCGTTCCACGTTCAGGAATGGGGAATCGGCTCCATATTGCAGTTGAAAGGTGACACAGTACACAGGGCCCTGACTTTTTGTAATGTCAAAGCACTTAGCATTGATGACTATGCATCTGGTTTTGTTATTTCATTCTAGTAGTGTCCCTGTCTTCCCTCAATTCTTTTTCATTTGAATCTTCAAGCTCTTTAGAACAGCAGTTGTCACTTCTACAGGTCTGGACACATTTCCAGCATGATAACTTTTCACCACGGCTGATACCAAGTTGCTAGTGAAATATGAATGCTAAATAAATAACTGCGATGTTAAGGCAGTACATATTCCCTTTAGCAATCATATCTTTGGCTACTGAAATTCATGTAGAATTACACTTTCATGAGGAACTGCCACACTAATTGAGATCCAACTTGTCAAGATGGTAAAGTCAAAGAGACAGCTCCTTGCAAATCAGAAAAAAAGTTCATTGACTTGAGCAGGTTTGTGCTCATTTAAACCACAATAGGCACATTTCCAATCATTTTAGAATTCTGGATCAATAGAAATACTTGTATTATTTTAGTTCAGTGTCAGTGAAAGGGGTTGTTTCTTCTGAGTCTCTGGGGATGGGAGGAATGTGCTCGTGGGAGAAAGTGAAGTGGTGAAATGGCTGGAGCCAGAAGTTATATGGACCGGTCTCTGGTCTGTGTTTGGCGTTTAATAAGAGAGTCACATAAGATGCAGACTAAGAGCTTAGTTTAAGAGGAAAAAACATGCTTTTTAGGAGTGAAAGATCTGAATAGTGAAACTGTTGTGCATTAATCTAAAGGCATACAAACCACAAAAGGCAAGATATTCATGCATAAAAATCCATATTCATACATAAAATCATTGAATTATTTAGGTTGGAAAATACCTTTTAGATCATCAAGTCCAACCATAAACCTAACACTGCCAAGTCATATCCATGTGTGATCTGCAGTAATAATTAGATGCAGGACTGTACCAAGGGCGTCATCTACATAGGATGTCAAAACAGCCTATATATATATTCAACACCCCCAGACACCCCAGGATATCTCCACAGGTGTCCAAGACCAAGGAGAGGGCCTCGTCATCTGCAGCAGCAGGGCAAACAGGAGGTGGCAGCAGCTTGGAGATATAAAAAGAGATACCCAGATGACAAAGGAGAGCTGCAATAACAGAACAGCCTTGTGGTCCATCTGCCTGTGTGAGTATTTATACATGTGTATATTTGTATTCTCCACCCCACTCACTGTTGGTTTTGCAAATATTCTTACTGCACGTGTCCAGATATTGGAAGAGAGGGGACATACTTTGCAATACCAACAACGTAACTGAGCCAGGGAAGCTGTTACACGCTGTTAGACCTATACGGCATTTTTTCCCTCTCTCATGTGAAAGAAATGTGGAACGGACAGGCTGACTCTTCCATGCTTGAACCTTTAATTCTTGCTTCAGTGCCTCAGAACTGTGTCTGAATCACCACCCATCCCTCAACTGAGAAGACTTATGGACACAAGGGAAAATGAGAAAAATTGCAGAGATGGGCACAGACATACACAGCTAGAGACAATGTAGGACAGCTTTCAGAAGGTGCACATCTCTGTTTGGGGAGATAATCAGGAATATGTGGAGTAGGAGGTGGACAAGATTGGGAACTACAGCACCAGCCCAGGCTGACGTTGCACAGCCACTAGTTTGCCACTCAAACAGAGCTGATGCAATTTTGCTTATGCTGTTCCTGCCAAAGACTGTGGGACTGTGGAGGAGGTGGCTGTGGAGAAGGTGGCTACTCCTGTCTAACCTCCCCAAGTGTCCCCAAACATCATATCTTGTTCTCCAGGTTCCTTGAAGTAGAGATGGCACCAGCTCTCCAGCTGCGCAAGCAGAGGGTGTTAGAGGAGTTGCACCAGTAATTCATGATGACAAGTCACTCACTAGCCATGGCCTGGATTTGGCCTCCCTCCTGCAAGCTGAATTTTGAGATAAGAGCACCTCTGTGATGAGGAAAGGCTGAGAGCCCTGGGGCTGTTTAGCCTGGAGAAGAGAAGACTGAGAGGGGATCTGATCAGTGCTTATAAATATCTGTAGGATGGGTGTCAAGAGGATGGGGCCAGACTCTTTTCAGTGCTGTCCAGTGACAGAACAAGGGGTAATGGGCAAAAACTGGAGGACAGAAACTTCCATCTGAATATGAGGAAAAACTTCTTTCCTTTGAGGGTGATGGAGCCTGGCACAGGCTGACCAGGGAGGTTGCAGAGTCTCCTTCTCTGGAGATATTAAAAACTTGCCTGGGCATGATCCTGTGCAGCCTGCTCTCGGTGACCCTGCTTTAGCAGGTTAGTTGGACTAGATGATCTCCAGAGGTCCATTCCAACTCTTACCATGCTGTAATTCTGTGTATCACTTCAATTATTGCCTGTTCTTCCTAGGCTGCTCTGCTGACCACATAAGCAAGCGTTTGTATACAGAATCACAGAATCACAGAATTGCTGAGGCTGGAAAAGCCCTCTGAGATCACTGAGTCTAACTTATGACCTAACGCCATGACATCAGCTAAATCATGCCACTAAGTGCAGCATCCCTTCTTTTCTTAAACACCTCCAGGGATGGTGACTCCACCAACTCCCTGGGCAGTCCATTCCAGTGTTCTATAACCCTTTCCATGAGGAAGTGCTTCCTAGTATCCCAAACCTCCCCTGGTGCAGCTTCAGGCCATACCCTGCTCCAATAACATGCTTTCCCTCCCTGTGACCAGTTTATTCAGTTTGCGTAGGGACTGGTTTTCTGCTTGTGCAATACTCTGCAGAGTAAAGGGAGAAAGGGGAAGTGATCACTTGTGACGGGGCACTGGGCACTATAATAAGCAGAGGGTGATGATACACACGAAGCTGAAAGGAAGGCAGGAAGTGCTCATTTGTACACCAGTAAGTTTTATTCTAACTCATGTGACATCTGACCGCATCAGTCTGGGGTCAGATGGTGGCATCCTAGGGCGGTGAGCACACTAAGACCACAGCAGAATAGAGATGGTTAACCAGGATATCTTGGTCCAACCTGACAGTGTTGCATTCAGGTGTCAATCAGTCTTCCAAGGCAGTTTGGTGATCAGACTGTAGACCACAGAAAAACCAAAGGAATTTTCATACGTGTGCGTGTGAATGACTTTCGCTTTGAATCCATCTGTGCTCAATTTGACACAAAGAGAAGAACAGAGCACCGCTCAGCCCAGTGGGGCAGGTGAAGTGAGAAGTCAAGGTCTTCACTTGCTTCAAATTACAGGTGATTAAATGACTGCTTCCTAGTGGCGAGTATGCAATCGAACTGTTTCATGACTATTTTTGAAGTGCCACCCACCAACATACGACAGGATGTGCTTGCTTCTGGTATGTGCCTTGGATTTTGTAACAATTCAGGCAACATCCTTTGACATTAGTAAGGACTTGTTATCACGCAGGGAGTTTCAGTTTTGCTGTGATCGCCTTATCTGAACCCAAATCTGAACCCTTTGCACATCCTCAGACATAGCTTAGAACATGAAAACACCTCGCATGCTGTTTATGGATATACCAGCTAATCATGGTTTTCCAAGGTATTCTTTCACTGGCAGGTTGTTGGTTTTCTGCTTCTTAGGGTAGAAGAGGAGTGATTTGGATTTGCCTTTTGCTGTCAGGGATTTGAGTGTCAACATAGTCATCAGGGTCACTGAGACATGTGAACAGTCCCCAGTACAGCTCCAAGGGGGAATCTCAGGCATCCTAAAAGAGTTTTCTCACATTCCCAGCTGCTGCAAACAAAAAATAGCAATGCTATGCTTTGTCTTGGGTGAGGCTTCTCCTTTAAAGTTATAAGCATCTGACTGGTGTGCTCCTCATTGTGGATAAGGAACCCCTTGTGCTTGGTGCTAGGAGTCATGAGAAATTTCTGGCGCCAAGATTTGAATGTTAGATATGTAACTCAGCTAATCACCTAGGGTCAGTGGAGACAGACAGGTGCAGTGTGAGTGACCTCACATATAGTATGGGTTTAGCAGCTCAAAATCTTCACTCTTTTGGCTAAACAGACCTTCATGTCTTTCCAGAGGTGTTGATCTGAGGTGTACAACTCAGAACAGAGATCCTGCAAGGTGGGTGTTAGCTGAACAACATCTGGAAAGCGGGAGCTGCATCACAAACTGCAAAGCTGTTGGCTGCTGAAGCTGAACTTGCATACCCACAAGTTTCCTGGAAGTAGGATGGATCTGGAAATACTAATGTAATCACAGAACTAGTAACCTGGGCTTGGTCACTCCCAGCCACAGGTTAGACTATTGATAGAAAGAAATCACCTCCAAACTCTTTCTACTGGATATAGAGGCTTTGAACAGTTCCAGCAGTATTACCCTGTCATAGGTGATGTTGAATTCTGGTATGAAGTGAGGTCCTCCCAGCAGGTGCATAGATGAAGCTGAAAGAGTCAGATTTCATCACTGACGGAAAATCTTTTGCGAGATTTCTGATCAAACACTTGCTGTAAAACCCTCACACTCCCACCCCCTGCAAACTATGAACAAATGAGCTGCCTCTTCTTTGACTGTGGGAAAGTCAATATTTCCAATGGCAATTTCTTATTGGAATTTGTGGGCAGTTTTGTGTTTGTTGGTTTATTTTTGTTTGTTCGGTTGTTTTTTGTTTTGTTTTGTTTTGATTTGCTTTTTTCTTTTTTTTCTTCACTTGTTCATTTTTTGTGGTTTTTTGTTTTTTTTTTGGGGGGGTGGGGTTTATTTGGTGTAGTTTTTATAGAATGGGAAAAGATAAGAGAATAAAGATATTGACTTTTAAAGTAAGCCTTTCTGTCAATATGGGCCAAGAGGGTTTTAGCTTCCAACAATTTATAGAGATCTGCACACCTCATTTCAAGTATCATGCCACGATCTTGACTCCATGCTGCAAGTTGTTTAATTAGCCACATTAATCCACTAAGTGGTGGCAAAATGTTTCATAATGATGTCTAACTGGGTCATTGCAAGGGAACTTTGTTGTTTAATTAGGAGATAATTGATGATAGTGCAAAGATTCCTGGGCTATAAAAGGCTTTTGCATGTCAGTTGGGCTTGTGCTGAGCTCAATACAATAGCTTTTAAATGGCCTGTTGAAATTAATGGCCATTATTATGGTACATAGATTTAAGAGGGGCCATTATTCATGAAAAATTGTATTTTAGGATTCCTTTAGATCTAGCTAATTAGATGTAGGGATAATGAAGAGTACCTGGAAGGAATGGAGAGGTGGAGAACTGTTGTAATGCATCTTGAGAAGAATGGACATGTGGCCCATCCAGACTCAGCATTGCCTTGGCATGTCTGGGC
>JAAGNO010005073.1:15446-69949 GCA_033439905.1 Ceryle rudis
GTGTGTGTGCTTGAATAAACGGCTTCACCTTAGATCACATTGATCCGTGTTGAAGTCCACTCTGGATTCTCCCGCAGAGAACTAGCCATCTGACATGGAATTAGACAGTGTTTGCACTGACTGAGGAATCAGCTTCATGAGGACCTTGGGCATGAAACTGTTGAGGTTTCATCTTTCTTCTGCTTTTAATGCAGCTGTGACTTAGGAGCCTGAATATTCATGTGGATCTTGGCTGTGGAATCCTGGTAGCTCTTTTGTGCTGAGGATGGTTGTGTCTTGGCTGAGATTGCGATACCTATCAAAGTCAAGGCCCTCTTTTAGAAATTTCCACCACAGAAGTAATGTTGGGTGAGCTAATCCCTCCCAAAGTCAGTGGTTGTCCTTTCACAGGCTTTGAGGGCTTCTGGCTTGGGGACTAAGGCCTGAAGGGCAAAACTCAGCCAGAAAAGGTACTGAAAAACAAATGGAAGAGTAGAAGGCCACTTGTGCATCCCTCAAGTCCCTGGTGGTTTGGGACCTGAGTATCATTCTTGTGAACAGAGCCACAGCATTAGACTGTCGATGGGAAAAATATCTGTTACAGGGCTTTACTAAGCATAAGGAGACTGAAATGACATTATCTTTTCCTACCACAGATCAGTGTCTTGTCCTCATGGAGTAGAACACTCCATGACCTGGCAGAGCACAGACACTGCAGCTTCACTAAACAATTTGTGAAGTTAGAAGAATATATGGGAAAGTTGAACTGGTGTTATGTGTGCTTGGCATCAAAGAACACACAGGAAAAGAAAGTATTTGAAGGCAATAACTCAAATCATTGTCATGGCATTTGAGCAACTTCTAATGATTGCTACACCTTTGCCAAAGATGGAAGCTTGTCAGTCCTGCTTTGCCTGGGCTGACTCAAATGGGTGGGATTCTTCTCCTCTAACTTTAGTTATCTCTCTGTGAGGAAGCTGCCGAGGGCCATGATTTTCATTGGATAACTAGTCAATAGTCAGTGGAATTATTAGAAAGTGACTGGAGCATCTTTCTGATGAGGAAAGGCTGAGAGACACGGGCCTCTTTAGCCTGGAAAAGAGTGAGAGGGGATCTGATCTATGCTGATCAATATCTAAAGGGTAGAGATCAGGAGAATGGGACCAGGGTCTTTTCAGTGGTGCCCAGCGACAGGACAAGGGGAAACAGATGCAAACTGGAACCCAGGAGGTTCCATCTGAACATGAGGAAAAACTTCTTTGCTGTGAGGGTGTCAGAGCCTGGCCCAGGCTGCCCAGAGAGGTTGTGGAGTCTCCTTCTCTGGAGAGATTCCAAACCCACCTGGATGCATTCCAGTGCGACCTCTAGGTTTCACTCTAGTGAACCTGCTTCAGCAGGCGTGTTGGATGAGATGATCTCCAGACGTCCCTTCCAACTTCCACCATTCTGTGATTCTGTGAATTAAAACTGTAATTTAATTTACTGAACATGGACATCTACTTTAGAGTGGGAAAAACTACACCCTGAACACTATTGATTGTCTGCCTTCTTGACACATATGTGATCAAACTTAATCCTTAATCTATTTCAGCATCTCATTCTCTTTACCACTAGAAAAATGATTTCTCATTAACATCCAACCTGAATCCATCACAATGAAGTCCAAGACTCTGACTTCTTATCTTTTGATATGACAAAGACCTTTAAAATCAGGAGTGCCATTGAGACACCATGTAAGAGATGATTGCCCACAGTCTTTTCTAGTACAAGAACATCAAATTATCATCAGATTACGTGAAAGAAATAGGTTCAAGCAAACATGCAAATGTAGTTCTTCATGCAACATGCAAGACCTGTAATTAAGTTATGAAACCTCTCATTGGAGGATGTTGTGACCGCTGAAAGCTTAAGCAGGTTCAAAAAGTATTTAAACAAATCCCTTGAGGGTGATTAAAGTCCGGTAGACCCTCTCTGGCTCATTTGCCACTAGTAACTCTCAGAGACTGGGCATCATCTTACCTGAACTGGATTTGTCTTGTCTTAATAGTGAGCTGCTCCAGTTCAGTCTACTTTTCCTTCTAGATGATGTTTTCTTAATCTCTGAGGTCTTTCTTGCCACCCTCTTCTGTTCCACACATTTCTTGAAGAGTAAGCTCCAGGCTGGATCTCATCCTCCATGGGTACCATGCCAACAACACACACAACAGATTTACTAAATTTATTTTTTTTTTTCCTCAGCCTATGCTATCATTTCTGCACCCCAAAGTTCTGTTTCCTTTAGGTATAAATATCTCTCCTGAAAAGACATAAGCTGGTGTATAACTATGGTATGCAAATCTATGTGATATAAGAACATCTGCTCTGCCAGCATGCTAATGGGGGAAGGAAAGGGAGGGATTTGAAGTCCTGTGAGCTTTCAAAGTAAAGCCATTCCTATGAAGATGTGATTATCTGCCTTATTCACCATCTACCTTATTCACCCCAGGCCCTGGTAAATGTGGCTGGTGTACTGGGACATGTCAGTTATATGGTTAAAGGACCAGTGGACAGCTATAGCACTTCTGCATTTAATTCTTGCAGCTGCTAGAGACTTGATGTATCATCTCCCTCTCCTGATTGCTGAATTTATCTGGTACCTGTGACTCCACATCTCACTTGTCCATTGGGCTCATCGGAGACTCTGGGTGCTGGGACCTTTCTGTGCTGCTGTCTTATTTCTAATTTTTTTTCTGATGTTTTATTCAGCAAGATCCCAAGCCTGGAGCTCTTGACACTCAGTGCAAGATCTAGATCCAGACTTGAACTTCTAGGCTTAGGGCCATTTTCTAGTTATGAGACAGATGTTATTTGCATATACATTCTTGCTTCAAATGATATGATCCTCTGAATTAGCATAGGTCTAATGAAGAACATTTGTTCTGGGACACGTTCTAATAATTCCCAACTACATTTTCTAGCAGATACTATGTTCTAACAAATATCCTCTATAGAAGCATTGCCTTCTGGTGCTTCTGAAATCCTTTAGGGGGTGGAATATGATTATAAGGAAAAAATAAGTGAAAAATGCAAAGGTTAAGGCAGACAGTTGTTTGAAGGTATTTTCAGATCTGAACATCTTGATTTTGTGATAATTTGTATTCAGACATGCTATGTTTACTAAAGAAAATCTTAAAATAAAAGTTAGCAAAGAATTTTACTTTAGGGACTAGCTGGTTGTCTGTGAAGTGCCAGACTGCTTTTTAACTCTTCTCAGCATTTACGGGCTTATCATTTGCTGGATTGCACTTAAATGTCACGTTCTCGGCAGAAAACGGAGCTGATTTTGTAGCAGGGTGCCTGGACTTTGATGATGCCAGGCAGTTGCTCTGTTTCAGGTGTCTAGTGAAATATAGACATTCCTGAGTATCATGCTCAGCTTCTAGTCACACATCCAGAAAGGCACAGGTCCTATGTAACCAGCCTTACCTGAATGTCTCAGATATCTTGGGTATCAGGTGGCTCCAGACATCTAAGTTTAGGTAAGTGAAACAAACTGTGACTCTTTGTCATGACCTTTCAATTGATTAATGATTGCTTTAGGAGCATTACACTGAAATACAGAAATAAAGAAGACAATTAAATCATCCATGTTCTTTATTGAAATGTTCATCTCCAGGTGTTTGCACACACTTTTTGATTCTAGTCTGCAGTGCCCTGTCCTTATTAGTTTTCAGAGTTGACAATCTGTGGGAGGGAATCATACAAACTCCCCCACCCAAAGGCTGTCCAGTGCTCATTGAAAATATAGGATATAGCTTGGGTTTGTATGTCCCTTCCGCTTTTCAATATTATACCTACAGTTAGAAATAAGATTGTTTTCTCAGGTATAAACCAATATCCTGCAGCACAATTCTCCTGGGAAGCAAAAAATTCATTGACCAATTCTCTGATATCCGAACGATGCTCTTAGTCATGTCTGGTGGAGATAACTTTCTGTCTTCTTTTGGGTTTTCACTGATGATTTCTACCATGATCTTTTGTGGTTAGCCACCTCCCACATTCTAGTCAAGTACACCAGTTTCCTCCTCTCCCCAAACCATTTACCGGCCTCCCTCTCCTTCAAGGAAATGAATATTTGATGTTGGTGGGGGAATTATTTTAGACTGGGTAAACCGTGGGCTGTCTGGATGCTGGCAAAAGGGCATTTTGGGTCTCCTCTGTAATGACCCCGTGCAGCCACTGTCCCATGAAAGCAGAGCTGGCAATTGTACAGCTCAGACTGTTGCACAGTGGTGGCATGAGGGGGATAAAACACCCAGCTCAGGAAATCTGGGGTCTTCTTCCCTTCAATGCACAGAGCAAGTTCCCTGCCTCAGTTCCCCCCTTTCCCACAGGAGAATGCAGTGCTAGGGTTGGTTATTACAAGATGACAGGTGAAGGAAGGAAGAAGTCATTCCATGAAATAGCTGTGCATTTGCTGCAGGGTACTGGTTTCTTTCATCCACTTGGGCCCAAACAGCAGCACAGAAGTTTCTCCTGTGTGGATTCTCCAAGGTCTAATAAGGGTTGTATTTACAACTGCAGCCTTTATAGGTGGAGATGGGTGTCAATCTCCTACCATTTGCATCTTTCTCTGAAATGTAGAATACTCAGAGCCTCAGTCTGATCTTCTTCAAACCGTTCCAAAGGTATGGAGCAAGAGACAGACACAGGACATGGTTCCACAAGCCTTACTGCTGTGTGAAGTGAGGCTGAGACATGGCATCATGACCTGGCTTTGTATGGGATAGAGTTAAATTTCTTGGTATTTACAAGTCCTGGTACAGGGCTGTGCTTTGGATTTACGTGAGAATAGAGTTGGTAGCACACTGATGTTTTAGTTGTTGCTAAGCAGTGGTCAAGGACTCTTCAGCTTCTCATAGTATCATGCCAGTGAATAGGTTGGGGAACACAAGAAGTTGGGAGGACACACATCAGGAGAGTTGAGCCAAACTGACTAAAAATTCCATACCATACGATGTCATGCCCAGTATATAAACTAGGGAGAAAGCTGCTGGGAGGGCTGCTGCTCAGCAACTGGCTGGCATCAGTCAGCAGGTGATGAGCAACTGCAGTGTGCATCATTTGTTTTGTATATTCTAATTATTATTAATAATAATATTAGTTTTCCTCTTCTTCTTATGTCCTATTAAGCTGTCTTTATCTCAATCCCTTAATTATACTATTTTTCCCTCAATTCTCTCCCCCATCCCACTGCAGGGGTTAAATGGTGAGTGAATGGCTGTGAAGCTGTGAGAGAGCAAAGATATCTCCCTCAGCAATGTGCAACACTGCAATAAATCCCAGGGGTGCCTTTGAAAACTAACAGCCAGACACAACAAGATCATACTGGGAAGTGAAACACTGATTTAATTATTGTGATAGAATCATAGAATCACAGAATAGTTTCAGTTGGAAGGGACCTTAAAGATCATCTACTTCCAACTCCCCTGCCGTGGGCAGGGACACCTCCCTAGAAGTGTCTAGGGACACCTAGACCAAACTACACCAGGTTGCTCACAGCCCCACCCAACCTGGCCTTGAACACTTCCAGTGAGTGAGCATCCATAACTTCTCTGTTTCCATTATTTTAGGATTATAGCTTTTCTCGTATCACTGGTCACAGTGTGATTGGGACTGAACGTAAAATCATCTACACTGGTTCCATTGGTCTGTCTTGAGGAGCCAAAGTATTTGCATGGCCAAAATTTTACAGCTCAGACAGAGGTGGCAAGAAACACAGGGTAATAACATTTGAAAAATAGAGGTGACTTGAAAGAGGAACTGGAAGTCAACTTCAGCATCTAAAGGGAGTCTTCAGACCACAGATGGGGCAAAGAATAAAAAGTGGGCTTCTGCTATAAACTGCCCTTACCTGGGCCTCCATGAAGGTTGTTTCTTGACCAGAATCTGGTCCCTTCTGGCCTTTGGTCTCATAGAGGCCGTTGCTGTGTGGAGAGACCCCTAAAAATTTTTGTGCACCAGTGGCTGTATCTAGACTGCTGAATCAAAACAGGCACCCCTGGAACAGGTTCCCGGCTGCGTCCACACCATATTGCACTTGGTCCTGTCTCTTCTTCATGACATGTCTTACAGTTCCATGGTCCTGATACATTTTTGTTATCTGCATTGTCTTTATAATCTCCATACCTTTGTTATCTTGTTTTCAGGTTGAGGTCACAACAGTAAGGCTGTAGTGGAGCCTGCTGGAGTTGTGCTTCATGGTAGGAACCTGACAGCAATTGGTTCATACCCTGGGATGGGGCATGAAGATATGTTAGTGGGTGTGAAACCTGCAAGCAGCAGTCAGCTTCCTGAGCTTATTCCCTGTCCTTTCATTTTACAGCATCTGCAGAGCCAGGAGAGCCACTATGAGAATGCTCTTTACAGTCTGTCTGTTTAATGCTAAACAACAGAAAACCATTTAGCAGAGGGATAGAGGTGTGATAGACCTTTGTCATACTCCCTCAGACACCTCTTCAACCTGGAAATAAGTCCAAGGTTATTTAATTGTTCCTCCTAGGGCTGGTACTCAACACCTTTTTATCATCTTTGTCATCCTTCTATGCACCTTTTTGAGATGTAAAACAAAGTTCTTTCTTTCATGTTTTTTTTACAAGTCAGTCAACACAAGACATGAAAGACATGTTTACAGAGAAATCCTCCTTAATGTATTATTCATTTGACTTCTTAATAGGAGTGTTTCTGTAGCCCTGATGTCTTGAGGATATAAGTAACACAAGGTCTGTAGAGAGAGGTAATGTTTTTATTAGATTGATTTAAGGAGGAAAATAAATTACCAGGCTGTGGACATAGAAGTCCAGCATGAAAGTCTTTTGGAGAAAGGTTTTTGTAAGTAGAGACTTATCCATGTTCCAGCTACTATCTGGAGTCATACAAGATTTGACATCTTTCCACAACGTTGCTTTTTCTTTTCTAAGTGAGAAAAGAACATGACCGAGAAGCTCAATGCAGAGCTTAAAAGATGTGCAGTGCTGTTGACTACCAAGCTAATTAACTTAACACAGTCTTGTCAAATGGCTGGGAAGATGCATTTCTTTCATTGACAGGCTGATATATTTTGGTTTGCTTTTAATTCTGGCTGATTTTGACACCCTCCCCCAGAGCTGTCCAGTGGCTTTCACTACAGAGATCGTTAGAGTCATTTAAAGCAGTGCAGAGGACTGGTTTCACAGGATCAGGACCAGTCTTGCTATTTATTTTGCCAACTCTGCTCCAGGGATGGGAGTATCTGGTGGAACACCAGTCAGGAAGAGATGGTGAGACCTGAAACAGCAGAACACACAGCTTGGTGTTTTGTGCCACATCCAGGGCTGCTGCAGCAAATAAATCTCAGTGCCTGCAATCTCCTTGGGTTCCTGTGAGTTTCTGAATCATCCTGAGATATTAAGTTAAACAAAACAAAACAAGAGGACAGGAACTGAAGAGGAAACCAAAGTATTAGGGAAATACTTTCAACCAAAGTTCAGTTTGTTGCTTGAATGGTAAAAATACAGCCAGGCTGGATGCAATAGACAAGTCCCACTGAGTACAGACCTAGAATCACAGAATCACAGAATTATTATGGTTGGAAAGGACCCCTAGGATCATCAAGTCTGACTTCATTGCAACATCTCCCTAACCACTAGACTATAGCCTCAAGTGCTACATCTACTCGTTTTGAAACACCTCCAGGGATGGTGACTCCACTCCTTCCCTGGGCAGCCTGTTGCATTGCTCAACCACTCTCTCAGTGAAGAATTTTTTTCTAATATCCAATCTAAACCTCCCCTGTTGCAACTTGAGGCCATTTCCTCTCATTTTACCATTAGTAATTTGGGAGAAGAGACAGACACCAGCCTCACTACAACCTCCTTTTAGGTAGTTGTAGAGAGCAATAAGGTCTCCTCTCAGTCTACTCTTTTCTAGACTAAACAACCCAGTTCCCTCAGCCACTCTTCGTAAGACATGTTTTCCAGACTTCATGTGCAGGAAAAGCTGATGGTTAAGTGCAGCCTGGGGAACCTGTATTTAAAGGTTGGACCATGTAAATGACATCTTCTCTTTGACTGCAGTGGGTGCCAGGTGGGCTCCAAGGTTTTTTGAGGAGGACAGAGGATGGTAACAAGGATCAGGGTGGCCATGGCAAAAGATGGAAGCCATTGAAGATGTTTAGATCAAAAGAAGGGAGCAGGAAAGCAGGATATGTCAACTGCTTTCAAATAAGCCAACAGTGGCAAAGAAAGAGGTGTATCTCCTCTGTGTCTGCTAAGGACAAGACATTTGGGCCTGAAATTCCATGAAAGGCTGGTTCCATTAGACATTTGGATGTACTTGCTAATCCCTCTTTGAATCACTGCTTTTTAACAAATATAGCCCCAGGGGCTTCCTGTGCTAAACTTGCTTTTGGCTGTGTAGGGTGTCCCAAGAAGATGAGATTGGTTCAGTTTGACTGATGGCTGTGGTTTGACTGATGGCTGTGGTTTGACTGATAGCTTTGACTGATGCTTTGAACTGACGGCTTGCTTCAGTTTTGTCCTGGTCCCATCTGAGGTCTTCAGGTTGCTCTGTAATTGAAATGCTCCTAGTAACAGAATAACAATTAAAAAACCTATGCTTTGGTGAGAATATTTACAGAGAAACATCTGTAGAGTTTGTGACTGAGAAATCATATTGAACTTTTCATCATTCATGGGGAAGGGGTGGGAACTTCAATATTACTTTCTCTTTTCAAAATAACTTAGACAAATATTTACTGATAAGGTTTTGGGTAGGGCTGATCTTGCCTTGTGATAGATGGAAAGGATAATCTATTAGGCTCCTGCCAACTCCATCTCTTGCAAATGTGCCTCCTCTTCCTGCCTTTCAGATATTATACTTTAATGAGAATCAGCTGCCTTTTGGGGCTGTTAAAATGAAACTAAACATCCGTGTGTATTTGGATTTGTGTTCTTGGGTAGCAATTTCCTGTGTCTGCTCTGCAATATATCTGAAATGAAATGGGGTGCAGCTGGCCAGTCCCAGCTCCCACATCTCCTTGGTTCATCCTGGACACTCGTCCCAGGAGTGAGCTACACAGGACCACCAATTACCACATGTGTGTCACAAGACTGTCAAAAGATTTCTGAATTTTGCCAGTTAAACCTGACTTGCATCTCTGGATGTGCTTAGGTGTCATTCCAGGTCCATCTTCCACTTTTATTTTGCAAATAGAATCAGCTGGTCCATATGTCAACTGTGACAGGTAACTGAGGATACAGTGAAAGATGTCGGGCTCTTATCCTAAGTAACAAGTGATAGGACAAGAGCAAAAGGCCTCAAGTTGCACCGGGGGAGGTTTAGGTTGGATATTATGAAAAATTTCTACACTGAAAGGGCTGTCAAGCCCTGTAACAGGCTGCCCATGGAAGTGGTGGAGTCCCCATCCTTGGAGGTATTTAGAAGATGTGTAGATGTGGTGCTGAGAGACATGGTTTAGTGGTGGACTTGGCAGTGCTGGGTTAACAGTTGGACTTAATGATTTTAAAGGTGCCTTCCAACCATAGCAATTCTATGATGGAGCCATCACCCATTAAGCCAACACCATGTGAGTGCTAGAAGGGTCTTTGCGGGTACACAACAAAGGTTTGTGTGCTGTCCTCTCTGAGATACCCTTATGTGGTGCTGCGCACTGTCCACACACAGGTATATCTCAGCCCCATAAGAAAAACCTGAAATGATACAAGGATGTAACTGGAGGAAGGTGACAGTGGTCATTTTGAGGATTGCTAATTAACAACGCAACAACATGTTGCTCAGAGTGAGCTGAGCTCTGATTATCTGCTGGGAGCTTGGGCTGCCATAGGATGCATTGGATCCAATCAGGCTGCAAAAATCAGAGCTGGGCTTACACAAAACTAGTCTAGATTGGCTCCCAGATTCTGCAGGATATAGGGGCAACGAGTTCATGAAACTGATCTTATGGGTAAACATCCATTGATGCTTGTACCACATGCAAATAATGTACTTCATTTGTTTGGTTTTGTTTTTGCTTTTTCATGCCTCCGTTGATAAGATTAGGTCAATGTTGCTTATATACCCCATCACACAAAATGCAATCAAGTTGAAAACCAGCCTCTAATCAATCACTCTTGTGAGGAGTTTTTGAGGAATGCATTTTCTGTGAGAGACTCAAGAGTTACAGATGCTACAAAGGAGGAAGGAAGCCTGAGTTTCAAGACTGAAGGAGTTTTCATAGCAGCCTCAAGTTGCACCATATGAAGTTTAAAAAAAAAGTAAAATAAAAATAGTGTTCCCAGATGAAAAGCCTGGGAATAAATGAAACTAAAATAAACCTCTTCAGATTCATGAACAGAGGAGTATTGTTTTTCTCTCAGTTGCTCTACTTTCACACTGGTGTAACTCCAAAGAATTCATTTGGGTAGCTTCTCTTTGTGCAGAAGTTGGGGAAAAGAGATTCAGGCCCGAACACTGGGTTAATGATTGACTCACCTTTTGCATTACAGAGAGAAAAGTAGTGAAAGTAGTGAACAGAGTTTTTATGGCTGAATGTAGCTCCCAAACTGCAAAAATTATATATAATTATATATCTATATACACACACATATGTATTTGTCCATGTATATGTATGTGTACTTTCCTTTGAATTTCAGTAGAACACGTTGGACTCTGGGAGGGTTTTTTTGACAAGCTCCTGAAATACACCACTTAAAGAGAATTTATGTTTGACGTAGATCTCAAATGTGAAATTTTTGAAGATTGTTGGACAATGTGACATGCCGAAATAAAATAGATAATGCAATCTCTAAAATTAACTGGACAATGACATATTCTGGTAACCTATTACTCATGTAGGTTTTTGAAGAAGTGTGGTTATTCTTCTTAATTTTTTTTTATGCAATAATTCAAGGGAAGGCTGTTTTCCAGAATATTTCTACAGAAATATGAGGATCAATTCAGACTTCAGCTATTTGGGCTTATAAATCAGGCCTGGAGCCCATGAACAGGTCATAATCTTTAGAAAGGAAGAAAGATGTTCCTGTGAATGAATGATGCCAATATTTATGTGTCCACAAGCTTACTGGAATAAATTTGTTCAAGTGTTTGCAGGATGAAGCTATTAATTAAATAAGAAGCGATATGGGGTAGTGTATAATACACTACCTTGCTGTCTTTCAATGTTCTGGTATTCTTGGAGTATCACTTTCTCTCTCCTTTTCCCCTTCTGATAGTAAGGGGGAAAAATGATTCCTTATTGTGCATTCTTCCTTTGTCAAAAAGGATCCACGCTGAAGGCAATTCTAACCCTAAAATAATGAAGGGCATTTGCTGTGATATATGTTCACTGGCTCCAATGATAGGAACAGGACTGGGAATAATGGGTTTAAGCTGCAGTAAGGGGAAATTAAGGCAGACAATGGGGATAACACTTCATCAGCTGTGACCAAGAAGTTCTGAACAGGTTGCTGTTGCAGAAGCTCCATCCCTTGAAGTTTTAAGAGCAAGTCAGGTGAACTTGCACCTCTACAAAAACTTGTGGGAGATTTTAATGAGGAATTAAGCAAACATATAGAGAACTGAAATAGGTAGGATTGATCCTACCCTGGGACAGATGGTGGTGGAGGTGGCCTCTTGAGATCCTATTTTACTGTGGTTCTATGATTTCTCTGAACACACACTTGCTCCACCTATGTGTCTAGTCTTATATTTTTCTGTAAATATTTTTGTACAGCACAGAGTAATTACCATAGATGAGAAACACAGTGAACTTCAGTTGGCTACGTAAGGTTTCAACCCACATTGCATTTGATGGAAATTATGCATCTGAGTCACAGACCAAAAAATGACATAGAAAACTAAAGGTGTTAGAAGACTGTACATTTGGATGTTGAAGAAAAACAGTTTTAATTATGGCTAGCTTAGCAAAAGTTTGCTGTTAGCCCATGACCAGTTAGTCCTGAGTTCAAAATCCCAAGACCAGTTACAGTAAGCTTTTGCAACAGAGTGATGGGAAAAAGGGGCAGTGCATGAAAAATCTCTTTCAGTATGTAAATGATTCATTTGCCTGCTGAACTTTATGAAGTTTCTCTCCTGATGATATGAAAATGTTTCTCCTTTTTAATCTTAATATCATGGGTGATGTTCTGTTTCAGAAAGATAGGCACTAGAGAGGAAGTAGCAACGTTAAATAGACATGATCACCAGCACTGAGGTGTTATTTAAATTGTCATTGAAATAGATTGGCCATGAAATGTCAGAGGTATGGTCACCTGAAGTCAAAATAATTCGTACTGAAAGTGTCTGGAGAGCCAGAGTTCAAACCCTGGACTTTCAAAATGAGAAGAAGGAAATCCAGAAGTCCTCTTAGGTCAGGACTTCCAGAAATTTGTTGTCTAGAGAAGTTGTGGACACCTCATCCCTGGAAGTGTTTAAGACCAGGCTGGATGAGGGTCTGAGCAACCTGCTGCAGTGGGAGGTGTCACAGCCCATGGCAGGGGGTTGGAACTAGATGCTCTTTAAGGTCACTTCCAACTCAAGCCATTCTATGATTCTATGATAAATTCTTTGGAGCTGCTGATGGGTTTTTGTGCCCACATTGGAAGTCTATGACAGGGACAAACTTCAAAAAAGGCTAAGTTTTGTCCCCTGAAGGTGAGACTTTCTTAAAATTATTATGCCGAATACCCAAAAATGAAGCTTCCCAAAATGCTGTCAGCCTATCAGATCTTGGGCAATGCACTGGAGATGAGTCCTTGTGAAGATTAACTCTGAAGGGATTGAGGAACTGGAAGATGCCTGAACGAATGAAAAACTTTCTTCAGCTTTGCAAGCCTTCTAGAGCTTTTCAGGCCAGAATTTGTTGACTGAGGAGGCTGGCAGGCAGCTTAAATGTTCTTCCAGCAGCAGTCTCATCTACATGGGCATTACACATAGCAACAGAAGCCAGATCATGAATCTCATTTCACAAACCAGTAATAAGCCAGTCAACATGCCAAGAGAGTTTTCCACATCTTTTCACCAACACTGGGAGTCATTATCCTCAAAGCAATATTCTCTGCATGGTGGGATGAACAGGGAGATGCCGGGAGCCTGCTCCTGAATCATCTCCTACTGATCCAACAGTGATGTCACAAAACCTTGCACAAGCCAGGTCCCTTCTCCTGCCCCATATTCTACTCATTCATCTGTGACATCACAAACCCCTGTAGAAGGAAGAGGTCTTATCCTGCCCCATCTCCTACTCGTCCACCTGTGACATCATAAATGCCTGCCCCTATTTCCTACTCATCCACCTGTGATGTCATAAACCCCTGCACAAACTAGAGGCCTTCTTTTGTCCCACCTAATGCTGATCCACTTGTGATATCACAAACCCTTGCACAAGCCAGGTCCCTGCTCCTGCACCATCTCCCACTCATCCACCTGTGACATCACAAACCCCTGCACAAAACAGGTCCCTTCTCCTGCCCCACATCCTACTCATCTACTTGTGACATCACAAACCCCTGCACAAGCCAGGGGCCTTCTCCTCCCCCATCTCCTACTTATCTACTCATCTACCTGTGATTTCAGAAAACCCTGCACAAGCCAGGTCCTATCTCCTGCCCCGTCTCTTACACTTACATGGTTTAGTGGTCAGGAGAATGTTAGGTAGGTGGTTGGACTTGATGATCTTGGAGGTGTTTTCCAACCTTAATGATTCTGTGATTCTATGTAGCCACATTACATTTTACTGAAAACCACCAGGTATGAGCAAGACACCTCAGGTAGCTTCAGTTAGCTTACCCTTGAAGGACTCAAACTGATTTGCATTTGCCAAGATCTCGTATGGCAACTTACCATGAGCTGAAAAACAGAAACACAGACAGGTAATTGGGAGCACTTGAAGTATGGTGACATGCTAATGCACAGTAATTCTCATGAACCTTGACAGGATCATGGACCTCAACTGACTTGAGAGGTAAACCCATGCAAACCTCATGAAGTTCCACAAGGCCAAGTGCAAGGTCCTGCACCTGGGTCAGGGCAATCCCAAGCATAAATAGAGTCTGGGCAGAGCATGGATTGAGACAGGTCCTAAGGAGAAATATTCTGGAGTGTTCATTGATGAAAAGCTCATCATTAGCCATCAATGTGTGAGTGCAGCCCAGAAAGCCAACTGTAGTTTGGACTGCATCAAAAGCAGTGTGGCCAGCAGTTCACGGGAGGTGCTTCTTCCTCTCTACTCCACTTTCATGAGACCGCCTGGAGTATCACGTCCAGTTCTGGAGCCCCCAACACAAGAATGACATGGACCTGTTGGAGCAGGTTCAGAGGAGGGCCATGAAGATGATCAGATGGATGGAATGGCTCTCCTACAAGGAAAGGCTGAGAGGGTTGGGGTTGTTCAGTCTGGAGAAGAGAAGACTCTGGGAAAACCTTATTGTGGCCTTCCAGTATCTGAAGCGGGCCTATAAGAAAGCTGAAGAGGGACTTTTTACAAGGGCTTGTGGTGATGAGACAAGGGATGATGATTTCAAACTGGAAGAGGGTAGATTCAATTAGGAAGAAGTGAGACACTGGAACAGGTTTCTCAGGGCAGCTGTGGAGGCCCCATCCTTGGCGGTGTTCAGGGTTGGATGGGACTTTGAGCAGCCTGGTCTAGTGGGAGGTGTCCCTGCCAATGGTGGGGGGGTGAAATTATACGATCTTTAAGGCCCCTTCCAACCCAAACCATTCTATGATTCTATGATTCATCTGTGAAAGTACCCTAGTTCCACAATGCGAAATAACCGAAACTCAGACCCTGAAGAAAGTGGGGCACTGGCACACTTACTAGGAGTGATTCATGAGCATCAAAGGGTGACGGAGTGCTGGAACAGGATGCCCAGAGAGGTTGTGGAGTCTCCTTCTCTAGAGACTTTCAAAACCCACTTGGATCTGTTCCTGTGCGACATGCCCTGGGTGATACTGTTTTTGCAGGGGGGGTTGAACTCCATGATCTCTAGAGATCCCTTCTAACCCCTAACATTCTGTGATTTTGTGATTCTATGATCATTTCATGACATAAGGAGCGAAATAAACTAGTGAAAATTAGTAATACAGTGCCTGGAAGACAAGCCTGGTTATAAAACCTAAACAAATTGCACATTTAGGGAGAGAGGAGAGCCATTGCTTCATTTTATATCACCACGTTAAGCATGCCACTGAAAGGAAACCAGTCAGAAGGTGCTTTATTTCTGACAGCAGCTGGCTTTAAAGCACTTTATGCTTTCAATGTTTTTCAGCTAACTCAGGCAAAGGAAGTTAACTACGAAAGCGTGCAGCAGAGATGGAAGGAGTGCTACACTCCACATCAAGACGAGATGTGCAAGAGTGATACTTTAAAACAGCTATTAACAAAAGCAGCTGAAAACATAGAAGACTTTATGACTGATCTAAGATTTAAGAGATATTCTTGCTTTGTGGGAGTCTAGATCCCTTGATAGGAGAACAGAGTGTGATGGCAATCAGGAACTAAAAAGTCATAAAGTATTAGCAGACTAACAATTAACCCTTATGATGCGGTTAGGATGAATTAGGGAAAAAATGGGAGACAGTTCCCTCAGAGCACAGCCAGAACTGTGACACTTGAACTAGACACCGTGAAGACCCATGCACAGCTGAGAATGTAGTAAGGGGTTTCCAGGGTCATCAACACTAGTGGCAATTGATGTTTCCATTTTCAGTTTTGGGTTGTCAGGTACTAGAAGAAGTATCCCCTGTAAGGGCACCATGGGGTTTATGTGGGTGGCTGATTTCAAGAGTGTAACACATGCTTACATAAATCCTGGGGAATGGTAATGTTAGATTAGGTGAACATCTGTGAAAAATAAGCATGACTGTAAATCACCTCATTCTTGAGGCCTTATCCAAATGTCTCCACAGATAGGATCAAGCAGGTGGAATAACCAACGGGAGCTTTAGCCTCTAATGGTATCTAACCAACATGGGATGCAAGCCTTTTCAAAGCTTTTCAGTAATTGGACAGATTCATTATAGAGTCCCAGTATTACCAGTCCAGAAATAATACAAATAAGATGCCTATAAATACTTCCAAGAAGGTGCATGAGAACAAGAGTTCAAGTCAAACCAATAGTAGGTTGGAGCAAGACTTGCTCTTCATAGACTTCCTGTAGTTGTGGCTTTATATTCAATAAAGCTTTATGGATTCTTCTTCCACCAGTTTATGAGGTTGCTTTTTGCATAGCAGGATCCTCCCAATATTAACCACAAACCATGAGGAAGAAGTACATGCATTAACCTCCTGCAATGCAAGTATTTATCAATATTACTACCAAGTTCTTGCACAGGAGATCTGAAAGGCCAGTGACTCCAGAATCTCACTGAACTATTAAACCAAACTTCGCTAGTTAATGAATATTTCTCATAATTTAAAATTCTGCTTTCTGTTAGCATTTGTTATTTGTTACTCTTCTATTGCTATTATGGATCTAGGAAAGGAATATGTGCAGAAGTGTGTTTCTAAGAGGTTTTGTTATGACCCTGGTGGATCCAGGAGTACATTTATAGCCAGGACTTGAAGTGGGTAGACCTTTGCTGGATTACTTAGCTCCAAGTCACCACTGAACAAACATCTTCCAAGGACCTCTAAGAGATGTCTTCTTCCTGCTTCATTCTAATTACCACAGATTTTTTTTCACCGTAATCTGGTTTCCAAAGTCCTGACCTTTGCCAAAACATCCTGGGCTAACTCTGTGACTCTCCAAAGCATTTCCTCATCACATGGCTCATGGTGACATGGTGCAGAAGCAAGGAGTGGGGCTCTGCACTGCACTGAATAAAACCATAACCAACCTCAGCCCTCCTTTCACCCAAGCACATGGGATACCGTGCTGGTGGTGTGGGGGGCCTGCTCTGCCATACACAGTCTCTGAGAACTGAAGCTTGGCTGCAGGATGGCTTCCACCTCCCAGCTGCTCTCCTGCCTCTCCAACAGAAAAGAAAAGGAGCTTGAGTTAAGATGTGGACAGAGCTGGGCTTGGTAGCTGCAATTAATAAAATAAAAATATGTGAAGGGAGTGAGAAGAGATTTCAGAGGAAGAAAATGTTGAGGGACATTCTCTGGAAATCAACAAAGAAAGCCAGAGGAGGTCACTTTAAGACAGGCCAAAATGTTTTGTTCCTCCCTAGGTTTAATGGTTTCTTTTATTTCCACTGTATTTAACCCCCTCTCTGTTAGTGTTCCCAGTTTTTAGAAGAAACAAGCTACTTGAAGTCCCAGTGTTTCATTTTGAAATGGCAGAAGTACAACATCTTAACATTTTAACTTTTTTTTTTAAGGAGTTTCTTTGTTGAATTCTGCCCAAGTTGCTGAGTACTGGCCATCCAATTTTTCCTTTCATTTTCTTCCTTGCACACTCCCACTCCTCAACCAGAGCCCACCTCTTTGTCTTCTGCTAACCCACCCCACCACTCCTCATCCTACTTGATATTAGGCTGAACAGGTACCACCTGACATGGTGGCTGCAAATTTCTGGAGGGACCTGAGCCTGGGACTGAGAGTCAATGTCCCTCCTGTGATCATGATCTCCCATTTCTACTCTGCAAGACTCCCTTAGTAGCATGGTTTCCAGATCCAGGTGAAATATCTGATGCCTTTGGCAAGGAGCATGCAAGAGCTGGTTGTGTAGTATGACCACAGCCAGTTTGGGCATGACAGTTTAGTGGTTCCTGTGTCCTTGCAGGCAATAAATGATCTGGGCTGCTTTGCTAACCAGAGAGAGTTTAAACTACTGTTTCTCTTCATGGAAGAATTTAAGATGAGCTGCTATGCTGTGGCCTTCCTATCCCTCTTCCCATAAGCTGCTTGTAGCCTAATGGTTCAGTTCCTCTCCTGGACATCTGGAGCAATGGATTTGAATCTCCTCAGGTCTGAAGAAGACCCTGAATCACAGAATTTTTCACAGGGTTGAACTCTTTAGATCAGGCCTCTATAAGGGTGATTCTTCTTTAACTTCCTCATAAACAAGTACCATAATCTTTGATTTTCCTTCTAGGAAAAGCTGAAGATCATGAATCACAAAGTGCATTGGTTACAAGAGCAGCTCTGTTTCACCTCTCACTCTGCGTGCCTCAGAACAGCCCTTTGATGCCTATTTCCTGTGGCAAGTAAAGAAAGAATAGATGTACGGGTACACAGTTTTATTGTTTTTCTTTTACCCTGTTTTTGATGATTCAGTAGAACCTGTTAGACTCCACTAGCCTTTCTTACTCTGTATTACCTTTCCTTGGGTGGAAGACAGGGAATGGAAGACAGGTACCAGCAGATGGATTCACTCAGACTTGGGGCAACTGCACCTGGGAAAAAAAACAGCTCCATGGATGAAGGTCCCAAGAATTAGCTTGGACTGCTTGGGACACCACAGACCAACTGCTTGGAAGGAATCTGCTTTAGTTTATTTTCCTGTTGCCTGGGCATCTCTGAGGATGAATGAGTCAGGGGAGGTGAAGGAAGAGTGAGAAACCCTCCAGCCTCTGCCTCCCCACGGAGCCCAGAGGAAGAAGATATTGTCTCTGTGGTTAGAAAACCAGACACGTGTCAAACGTTTGCATTCGAGTGCTCAGAAGAAAAGAATTGTCACATGAGCTGTATCATCACTTGTGGCAAAGCTTTATCTGCTGGGCCCACCAAGTGTTGGTTTGAGGTGGAAAGAAGTAACATCTAAATGCAGCTATTTGCCTCCTGCAGAAGGATGCTTGCAAGGTTTTCCATCTTGGGGGCTTCAGGCATCTCCCCTTGATTGTGGCAGAGCAGGGACTGAGTATCAACCCTCCCTGATGTGTGGCCTGCAGCTCTGGAGGAGCAAGACAGATCACAGGAGAAAAGCAACTCCCTGAAAATCAGACTTTCTCTTTGTGCTTTTAAGAAAAAAGAATGTTCTGTCTTTCTTTTTTTAAAAAATTATTTATTCATTTTTTTCTTCATGAGTGAAATTCAGCTCCTTGATGAACCAAAGCAGTGTGTGATAAATAAATACGGTCTGGCATACAAACACTTTTCATCATGTGAAAGAGGCAGACGGCCATGCTCTTGCTGTAATTATTTTGGCACATAGACTAGAAGAGCATCTGCATAGACCTGTTCACTGTCCCAAATGTACCTTCTCCATGCTGGCCTACCATGTGAGAGGTTGGTCTGCCTTTGCGTGTCTGTCTTGGCATAGACACCAGACTGCCCATGCCAGTGGGATTGGGGACAGAGAAGGTGTCCTGACCCATTTAATTCACTCGTACATGTGCTTGCATGTCTTCTTGGCTTTCTAGGGCTTCTTTTAGGTCATTCCCTATACTTGGTTCCCTGACTGGGATTCTACTTGGCCCAGAACACAGAGGGTTCCAATTCTCCGAGTTTTCTTTAGACAGATAAATGGTGGTGAGTGGTGGAGATGCCTGATATACAGAGAAGGTTTGCTCCTAAATATGCCAGTGAAAACAAAATTAACACTTAAAAAAAAAAAATACAGAACTATTTCCACCTGACTTACTGTTAGGTCTCTGAAACAAAAGCTGCAGGACGGAGCATGCGGTGTTTGAAGTGGGCACGAATCATCATGTTTTGCCTCAGCAGATGGTTCCTTTACAGGAAACAACCACAATCTTTGCTCTGTAGCCAAACAGATCACAAAAACCATCCCCACTGCCACCTCACCCATCCACGTCAGTGAGCAAAGTTAAAGGAGCCATTTTCTTCAGGCTTTTGGGGGCTTGAAAATTCAGCAGGGACCATTTTTTAAGTCCCTGCTGCATTTACCCCTTTCTGAAGTAGGGTGATGGCACATTGAGAAGCCAACAGCAACAGCACCTGAGATATGAGTATTTGTGATGCTGGGGGGCTGGCAGTGGTTGTGAAGGACAGAGCAAGGCAACAAATCCATTCTGGCCATTTGTGAGGGGAACATCAACTTTTTAGTGACTGGACAGTTACCAATTCTCCAAATTCACTGAATTACTTTGCAAGTTATTTTCCTTTGGTGGAAATAGCATCAGATGTTCAAAGCATCTGGTTGGTTTTGTATCATCTTTCTACCAAACTGTGGTTGTCACAGCATCATGGTGTGAGACTTGGGCTGCAGTGCTGAGCAGTGACAGCTGGAGGATACTAGTGCTATTTCTTTTATTTTACTTCTATCAGGGAACTAATCCAAATTGTTCCTTGGTAACAAGTGCTTGAATAGAAAATGTGTATAAAATCAAATGACCACAACAGCTCATGCCATAGGACCAGACCTGGCAATTTCTTGCCACAGGTCAGTAACTTGTGTTTATAGGAAAGAAAGAGGGTAACCGTGTAGAGATTTCCAGGCTCAGACCAGCCTGGATGTGTGCAGTACACAGTATGGCTCAGCACAGCACTGCTGATGTGGGGTGCAAGCAGTCTGTCTCCAATCCAGCATCCTACATCCAAATCAGACAGACCCTTTCTGTGGCTTCTTGAGAAGTCTAGGATGCAAATTCTGGTTCTGTTTGAGGTGTTCTTCTGAGCTTTACCAGACAGGAATAACTGTGGTGCAAATATGAGTATGAACCACCTTGAACTTTTGACAACAGCCTAGAGCAACCTATAACCTGTGATGGACTTGTCATCTTAACAAATAGGATCAAACACAGACAGAGGAATACTACACAATTTTTAAGTGACTGGTATTGTGGTAAGAGTGTAGTAGTTAACCATTATTAAGATAATGTAAACTAAATCAGTATTTCTCAAGCATATGCATCTTTTTCAAGAACATTCATAGCAGAAGTTAATGTAGGAGTGGAGTGTGCTCTGCTTGCAGACATTCCAGGTGTGGCTCCATCAGAGCTGCTAGCCATGACTTAGAGTTGGACACTTACTGAAGCCAATGGCAAACTTTAAAGTCCTGTAAAAGGCCACTGAGATAGCTCAGAGATGAGCAAGAGAATCACAGGATCATAGAACACCAGTTTGGAAGGTACCTCAAGAATCAAAGAGGAATTTGTTTTTCCTCCAAATAAAAAATTTCTAGGAAACCTCTTAATTGTTTAATATTAATCTTCTATGTTATTATATGTCTGAAGAAGCCACGCTGATTCAGGTATGTAAGTTAAATGTATGTGTTATCCGGTGATAAGCCTAAAGTATAAACAAAAATGTGATCAGACATGGGATCATCATTTCCATCTGGTCATCAGTTAGAAGAAGGTAGTACGTGTAAAAGAAACAGGAAATCTGATCAAGTGACTGTCAAACTGAGAGACACTTGAATGTTTGTAGAAATAAATTAACATATGTTATGTGTGAAGGGTGCAGTCATTCTTTAAAAGACCCGGTGACAAAAAGCTAATCAAATGACAGTTATAATGACTTGAGCCCGAAGGGAGCTGTTATAATAATTATACAACAAGCAGAGGATTGTAATAGCAGGGCCTCACCCTCAAAAAGATGAAAGGATCATGTCAAATGGAAGCATTTGAATTCTAAAAGATACTAAGGAGGCACAAAGAGAAGAGCAGAGAAAAGCTGCACCAAGAATCAATTTACCTTAAGTAGTTTTGGCCCCGAGGGCTCTGTAGCTTCATCTGTTGAGTTGAACATAGATTGCTCTGTGCAGTGTGTGAACAGGAAAAATCGATCCAGCCTCAGACCAGAACTACTGAGGGTACTGGAGGGTGATCAAAGTCTGCAGCTGGGGTGGCTGGTGGTCTGAGTCACCATCTCTGATCAGGGTAGACGACTTCAGTTTCTTAGAACATTATTCAGTGAATGACATCTCCTTTTATCCTCCCATAGATCGTCTTTGTCTGCCTGAGGTGGTACTTGAAATGTCCCTCAGAGATGTTCCCAAAGAAAAGGAGGCTCAAAGTGCACAGCAGAGTGTGAAGCTAATCTGAGCATTAGCATAAAGAGGCTTTTTTTCCTAGCATAATTTTTTCTTAAGACAACCTTCATGATTTGGACCTGTAGGAGCAGATCCAGAGGAGGGCCATAAAGATGATCAGAGGGCTTGAACAGCTCTCCTATGAGAACAGATTGAGAGGGTTGGGGTTGTTCAGTCTGGAGAAGAGAAGACTCTGGGAAAACCTTATTGTGGCCTTTCATTATCTGAAGGAGGCCTACAAGAAATCTGGGGAGGGACTTTTTACAAGGGCTTGTGGTGATAGGACAAGGGGTGGTGGCTTCAAATTGGAAAAGGGTAGATTTAGATTAGAAACTAGGAATAAGTTCTTCTCCATGAGCGTGGTGAGATACTAGAACAGGTTGCCTGGGGAAGCTGTGGATGCTCCATCACTGGGTGTGTTCAAGTCCAGTTCGGATGGGGTTTTGAGCAACCTGGTCTAGTGGGAAGTGTCCTGGCCTATGGCAGGGGAGTTGGAACCAGATGATCTTTAAGGCCCCTTCCAACCCAAAACTTTCTATGATTCTATGTTTCTGTGATTCTATGATTTTTCTCCATCTATTCAACTCTGTCACATGAACTCGTTGTTGCAGCAACAAACAGTTGTCGTGGCAAGACAACGCAGGTAAATTCCTTGATGAACAGTCATTTTTTCTTATAGAAATGGAAGCAAAAGCAGCTAACATGAACTAGAGATCCATGCACTTCAGGCAAGGCCTGTATTAAGTTTAAAGGTGTTCTGTGCCTCATATTTATTACCATATGTTTAATTACAATATTAATGAGGCTATGAAATATTAATGATCATCATCTAAAATGAGAACTTGGTAGGGAAAGCTGTACCACAAATCTGATCTGATGCATTTCATAGGTCAAAAAAATTCTACTCATCAGATAATGGAAATCAGTCTGAGAACATAGAATCATAGAATCATAGAATGCTAGGGGTTGGAAAGGACCTCTGGAGATCATCAAGTCCAACACCACTGCCAAAACAGTATCACCGAGGGCATGTTGCTCAGGAACTCATCCAGATGGGTTTTGAAAGTCTCTAGAAAAGGTGACTTCACAACCTCTCTGGGCAGCCTGTTCCAGTGCTCCATCACCCTCACAGTAAAGAAGTTCCTCCTCATGTTGAGGTGGACTTGAAGCTTCAGAAAGATGGAAAAGGACACTTTCATACCTGAGTATCAGTGACACTGAAGCCAGAACCACATGTTGTATCTGTGTATTGCTTAAGGTGTACATGCTCTTATCCTTTTATCCTCCATAGCAAATCTGTGGTAGTTTATCCCACTTCTGTGAGTACTGCATCTGTTTTTCCCTCCATAGTTCACAGTTGTTGAAAATAACTTGTACTGAAAGGGTCTGGCTCACTCCTGATCAGCTCTGTGTCAGAAGTAAACTGGAGTATATATCTGACAGTGGGTGAGAGCCAGTGCTGGAGCCACTGGCTGGTTCAGGGAGGGATTGATGTCAAATCCTGCTCAGATTGGTTCCAGCTTGCCTATCCTACAGTGTAAAAATTAGCTGAAAATACCATTAAAATCTCACTCTGCATTTTGTCTCTGTGTTTTCCTTTAACATTTCTTACTCTGAGCAGTATTAATTCTGCTTATTTCCAGCTGTTGCTTTTTGAGAAGCACGCGCCACAATCAAGAAACAAATGTTTATTTTCTCTTGGCCATGGTACGTAGGTATTAAAGGATAGTTCCATTAATGCACTACACCAAGGCTTTACTACTACTTAACATATGGTGTGATTTATCCCTGTTGACAAAAGGAACTGAAATCAGCATGCTCATTTTATAGCCTAATCCTTTACTTCCTATTAATGTGTAAACAGTGACACGAGACTTTTACTGTGTGACATAAAACATACATCAACATTGAGAGGTTGTGTCTGTGTGTTGGAGGGAAGCCTTTTTTCACTTTGGGAAAGACTGCTTTCTTCACATAGAAGTCTTGGTGAGATAAGATCAAACCACCTGCAATGGAAAAGCAAACAGATATAATATGGAGAGCAAAAGGAGATAAGGTGTATCTTTTTGGTACACTGAGAGATGTAGATGTTCAACTTTAGAGTGCAGGTGCCAACCTATGAGTTTGATGGATGCTCAACATCCACTCAACATCTACATCCATGTAGATTTAGCACAGGCAGTCAGCAGAACCTAGTGTGACTCAACATCACCCTAAGTATGATTCACACATCACCCTAGCAGATGTCAAAGGTCTATCCCATCCAGCCTCCACCTATTACTCTGGATGGGTTCAGGTTTCTTGTAAGTCCTGTACAAACATAACAATCAGCCCTGTGCTGTAGTTTGGATAACATGGCAGCTCAGCTGGCCTAGCTGCCCCTATTTATGCAGTTGGTTTGCATCCTTACACATGGTCAGCTGGTCACTACTGACTGGTCTCAATCCAGTTACCTAAGCACAATGTCCCAGGTAATAAAATAGCCCAAGACATTTGTGGCATCTGCATTAGAATTCCTTCATACTTCTGGATCAGCAGCTGGAGACCAGATGAGTCCCACAACTGAGCTGTGCCCCATATCCTTGTTATCTACAAAAGAAAGCTTAGCTACATACATGCATGACCCTTTACATCTCTACATTCTGGGGGGAATTCGGCTCCAAATTCAAGCACTTTGATCTGAGTGTCTGGAATTGAATCTCTTAGGGCCTACAGAAAGGACATGATCATGAATCAGCTTGATTCTGGAGGCATGACTCATAAGAGTCTTGTTATGATGACCACTTCTGGTGTGAATATTCTCAGTTCACATGCTGCCGATCTAACTGGACTAAATGAAGTATCCAAGAATATCATCATTAAGCCTAACTTAGAGCTGCTCGTAACTTGTATGGAAAAATCTGGATCAAACCTAGGCTTTCTGGGATCCATCTATCCCATTAACAACTGAATGTAGACTGAACCGTATTTAGCTGTCTGAAACTTTGTGTAGCTTTTATCGTGGAGGAATGGGAAGATCTTTTTCTGCCTTGGTTCATATATGCACTAAGTTCTTGCCACCTGATCTAGCACCGATCCCCACTTCTCGTACAAAAATTGCCTGACTGATAGACACCACTATTCAATATCAAGAAAAGTGCCATTTATGTTCTTTTATGTAGCATTTGCGAATATAACAGTAACAAAACCCATCATTTCACTACTATATATATCTTGCCAGGACCTTCAGCTGATGTTATTTATGTTGCTGTCCAGTGTCCCCACCTGAGAGCTCAATATTCTGGGACTAGAAACAGTGGGAGAATGACAAAATGATAAAATGTAGAATTATTTCACTATGATGAACAATTATATACAAGTAGGATTTTTTTTGGTCTGGAAATGATATCTGAGGGGGCATCTGATAGAAATCAATGAGTGGCTTAGAGAACAGGAACAGGGAACAACTTGTATCGAATTTTCCTCATACCGAAACCCAGGGGAGCATCAAATAGCATTACTGTCTGGTTAGTTTGGAAAAAAACAAGCCAACATGTTTCTTGTAGCAGTGTAAAGTGCAGCTGTGAAATGCTTTGCCAGAAGATAAGGGGTTGTTAACACTTACATGATTTCTAAAAAGTGATAGAACATATTCAGGGAAGAAAACTACATTAAGGGCTTACAAAATTGTTCTGATAGCTGCTGAAGGCCCAGAGCCACAAGCTGTCTTGGTCTTTCTCTTCTTTATACATCTTCTGTTGGCCGTTGCTAGAGATAGAACTTGGCTAAGAAGACCTTTACTCTGATCTCATACAGCTTCGTGCTACTTCATCACACACAGTCTGTACCCACGATCCATGGAAAATTTGAGCATGCTGAAGCAGCCTTCTTGAAGCAATGGTGTCCACTAAGTGCTTTACCCTGACCTGCAGCAGTAGCTGTGTAAACTCTTTCACAACCACTGCATCCAATCCCATAGAAGAAGACTACATCAAGGAGACCATATCAAAGTTCTCAGTGATACAAAACCCCAAAGGGATTCAGGAAACCTAATACTTTGTATACTCTGGGTGAGACATTTATTAACAAAGTATTCATTTGTGTTATTAGCTCTAAGTACAAAGAGCATGTAGGAGGAGAGTTTGTGAGACTTCACCAAGAATTTAAAGATGAGCATGTTCGGAGAACAAAGCCCTGATTTTCCTACATCTTTTATATCCTCTGTAGGAAGAGGAGAAAACACTTCTGTCCTCCTGGCACTGGTCTCTACAAGGCACTACAGTTGAGTTGGGACTCCAAATGTCCACAATGTGCAGAAGACAGCCCCTGACTCAAGTCTCCCCAGACTTAGGTTTATCATGATCCCACATTTAGCAGCTCTGTCCATCTGTGTCTTTGGACTATTCACATAGTGAATTCAGTGCCACCTAGTGTTGCTCTCCTTCAGCACAAAGGGGCTGGACCTTCATGGAAAGAGATGGGAATCATTTTGTCTCTGCTTAAGAACAGCTGTGTTGGGATTGCCCACTTGGCCATGACTGAGCTCAGGAAAGCCCACTTTTGTTTTTCTGAGGGAGGCTCTAACTAATGGCAGACCTGTGATCTGGATCAGGTGTGAAGCATGACAAATGGTCATCTTCATGGATCTTGTGGTGACCTGACTGCTTTCCTCCTCTGTGACCTCCTGTGCCTGGCACCAAGCCTCATCCTGACCCATGTGTCTCCAATCAGATGCACTGGATGGTCATGCCACAGGAAAGAGGTCAGAGTACTGCAGTGCAGACAGGAGTATGGTGCATGGCACCATGAGCATAAGAAACCTTCTAGATATTCCCCGCTCAGCTTCTGTCTGGCACCATGTTCCTTCCACTGCACAGCAGCTTTAAACCTGACTCATTTTCCTCGTGGGGACTTGACAAATTCAGCACTCAAGGTGGAATCACAGGTGAAGTTGACACTGAGGTGCTTTATCAGAGGGGATTGTCCTGCCTGTGCTGTGGAACACGGCTGCTTTTGAAAGCATAGAAACAAGAGCAGGACCCCAGTCTTGCTGAGCTGGCTTGATTTTCAATATAAAACAGCCCAGCAAAGAAATTTACATGTTTCTAGCTTGTGATTCCTTCCTTTCCTCCTTTCATCCTCTTCTCTTGACAAACTGTTTAAATGTTTCCCATGTACAAGAAAAGCCTGGGGAGAAGAAATGATTCTGAGCAGGCAACTAGCTGAAGTGTTGAAGGTCTGAGGAACAAAACTTTATGGTCCAGCAGATCAGCTAACAGTGTCTCTCACAGTGAAACAAACTAGAGGAATTCAACTCCTTTAATCCATTTATTTCTGACAGAAATATGGTTGACAGAACATTCTGCCTGCCAGAGTACACATCTGCTGTCAGTCCTCCCTTGATAACAGCTGAGCCCATCAGCAGGATAGAAGGCTCAGAGGTGTTGCCCATGATCACTGCAAGCATTCATAGCTGGGTGCAGAGCGGGTACCCAACAGACATCAGGATGAACCCAAGCCCTGTGGATTGTCTGTTGTGATTACATCCCCAGACCAACACACTCACTCTCCACACTCAATAACTAAATGGCTGGTGGACATGAGGATAGCAGAGATATTTCAGAGCAAGGACATTGTGATGCAGGAAGATAATTAAGGTACCATAGGGTAGGCAAGAGACTTTTGCCAAATGAAGCTTATTAAGGATTAGACAGAAAGCTGGGTTGACTATGGAGGAAGAGTGTGTGAGGCCAATGCTACAAAACTGTAAGAAATCAGACTTCATTAACCAGAAAAATCATCCCTGAACAAATCCTGATTGCTACTCTATGTCATATTTGCCTAGTAATTCAGGAACCAATATGAACCCTTGAGATACTTTTTATCATTTTCTTTAGCTAGGGACAGTTTATCACAAGTGTTCGCCCCTAGCAAAACAACCTTCTCAAGTTCATCTTTTCTTGATGTATGAGACAATTGTCATGTGGTAGTCTCAAAACACATCTTAGAACATCACAGAATCACAGAATAGTGGGGGTTGAAAAAGATCTTTGGAGATCAGCTCATCCAACCCCCCTGTCAAAGCAGGGTCACCTACAGCAGGTTGCACAGAAATGCATCCAGGTGGGATTTGAAAGTCTTTGAAGAAAGAGACTCCACAACCTCTCTGGGCAGTCTGTTCCAGGGCTCTGGCACCCTCACAGGAAAGAAGTTTTTCCTTATCTTTAGGTAGAATTTCCCGTGTTCTAGTTTGTGCTCATTGCCCTTTGTCCTATCACTGGGCATCACTGAAAAGAGTCTGGCTCCATCCTCTTGTCACCCACCTTTTAGATATTTATAAGCACTGAGAAGATCCCCTCTCAGTCTTCTCTTCTCCAGGTGAAACAGCCTGAGATGTCTCAGCCCTTCTTTGTCACAGGGATGCTTCTATCCTCTCAGTATCTTTGTAGCTTCTGCTGGACTCTCTTCAGTAGTTCCCTGTCTTTCTTGAACTATGAAGCCCAAAAGTGGACACAGTATTCTAGATGTGGCCTCACCAGGTCAGAGTAGAGCAAAAGGAGAACCTCTCTCAATCTGCTGGTCAAACTGTTCTTAATTCAGCGCAGCAGACCATCAGCCTTCTTGACTACAAGAGCACACTGCTGGCTCCTAGTGAACTTGTTGTCTACCAAGAGTCCCAGGTGCTCTGGAGAGCTGCTTTCTAACAGGTCAACCCCTAAACTTGTAGGATGCTCTTGTGTTTGATATAGCTCACCCACAGTGTTGTGTGGGCTCTCACTGTCACTGGCAGACTATCTCTGCCAGTTAGAAGGTTGGAACCAGGGGGTTTATACCTCAGGGTTCCAGTGTGTGACAACCCATCCTGCTGCAGCACTGGTCAAGCCAACTGAGTCTGGCCACAAGACTAGAGAAAAGCTGGGAGTGGGATAAGAACTGTCTAAGGCCAGAAGGGAGCTTTGGGAAAGCCTATCAACACCATCTCTGTCCTCAACAAATGAGATGTGGCAACACTGCAAATATGCATGGCAACCTGTTGAAAGGGACATCAACCAACATACATAAAACTAAGTTTGGTAGCTTTCATCTCAATACTATCAGGAAAATTTCCCAGCTCAGGCTCCCAGGACTCAACATCCCCACAGGTAGGAATAGTCAGCAGACAAACATCACAGGGGACAACTGACAGTTGAGTCAGAGCATTAGCTGGGGATGTAATGCAAGAAGGTGCCACAAAGGAGGTGGAGTCAGGCTGTGACAGTGGGGCTCCATAGACTCATGGAAGAGGGGCAGATACCATAGAATAATGATTAAAACACTTTTGGGAGGTAATTAGCACCCCTTTGGCCACAGAGTGATCTACAGGTGACTATGCTTCTAAGTTAACTTCCCTGGTTATCTGACAAGAGTTAGATAGCAGTAGCCATGCCTTTCTGGTTGAAAATGAGATGGTGTGACCTTCCTCCTCTCAAACTAATTACCATGGCTGTTGGGACAAGCTGTTTAGTTACTGCTGTAATGGCTGCTGCTTCTATTTCTGGACTATGGCCCTTCTCCTGTTCAACTGCAAAGATCCAATGTTTATGCCTGTCAAGCCCTGGCTGAGCAACATTAACACAGCGTCTGCCAGGCTGTTTTGAATAGCCGCTAAAATCTATGCTGCTTGGAGCTAAAAGAAAAGCCTTTTCAAGTGTTGCATACATTACCAGGAACAGTGGGGAAGGATGTTAATAATTCATTCATGCTCTCAGACTCTGGAGCATGCTAGATCTTTCAACTTTTAACAATAGACATCACCCTGCAGGCTGTCATGTCCTGCTTTTAACAAAGGGAAAGAAAAGAGAGGGGGTGAAAAGGAGAAAGATTTCCTAGGTTGAAAATCTGAAGCTTGATGAAGAATTAAAGTCTGTTAAATGTCTGCTTCAGCCAGCCCTTGAGCAATAAAACCTATTTGCAACTTGTTGTTAGAAGAATGAGCTGCATATGTAGGAAAAAGTGTTTGTTGAGAAGATGCTGGCATTGCTTTTGGTAGGGTGTGGAATATATCACCCCCCTAGCGCTGCTGTTCAGCGGGTTTTTCTTATTCAGGCCAGCGGAGAGATTGAAGAGAAAGGAGTTACCCTTCGGAAACATACCTGTAGAATTGTTTTCATGTGACTGGTCCATCTACTGAGTATCTGAATAGCCTTCAGCTATGCACTACCCACATAGGATGTTCCCAGTGGACGTGATAGCATCTCATACACCCATTTCCAGCTCTACCAGGAATAAAAGGAGCCAGATGTGCCAAGTGTTAAGAGAACTGGTTTGGGATCTAGGGCAAGGCAGACAGGAAAGCTGAAGGCACAATCAGGATCTTTGGGCTGGTGACCATTGCTTAAGTGTGGCCACCCCCAGCAGCAATCATTGTGCTCATCACACTGGGGCAGGGAGAGAATCCACCCATTTCTTCAGTACTCATCCTGGGTCTGCATCACTGCCTTTTCCTCCTCCTTCTGCTTCCACGAGAGGAACAAACTAGCCTATCCTTGGCCCATCACTCCCAAGGAGCTAAAATTCTACCTGTTTTGTTGAGAAAGGCCATACCAGTCCAAGAGATGAGAATTGTTCTTGTCTTGCTGGAAAGACATTTTTAGAGAGAAAGATTGAGATCCTTTATGGGTGGGCACTAAATTACACCCCAAAATAATGAGAAGGTCCCTTAAGCAAAACCATCTGAATGAGCAAGAGACGGAGACAGAATGGAACTGTTTCCTTCCCGAGTCAGCAGGAGATAAAAAAATAGTTTTTAATCCTTCCGAGATCCAACCAAGCTCCTTATTTCTGTATCCATGTCAACAATCTTAAGCCATTTAACAAAATCCTCATGTGACTACTCTCATTGTCATTCAGAATTACCCTAAACTGGTTGAAATGGAGAAGAGGGCTTAAGTTCTATCATCGCTTCTAATGTCTTGATGAAAACCCTAGTTTTCATTGCATGTGTTGTCCCACTGAACACAGTATTTTACTCCATGGAATCTACTTGCTGCTATTGATGTTTTTCTTTCCTTGGGAGAAGAAAAGCAGTGCTTTAATTCTTCTCTTGTACAACTCTGCACATCAACCAACAAAACCAGTTTTCCTTCAGAAGGACAGGTTCCCTCAGAGTAGTATTGCAATTTGAGCACTGCTGCACATAAAATCAAATGGGAGATTTCAGGCTTGCTGCACTCCATTGTACTCCAAGTTCAATACTGGTGGGTTCTGCTGTGTGCAGAGATGCTGGACTCCTCTGAACAGAGGATTGGGAACACTGGTGCCTCAGACAGGAAGCCAAGGGGAAAGCACTTCACAAGGCAGAGAGCGAGCATGGTAAGTCATGTTATGTAAATAGTTAGGGAAGCAGAGAGAAATGTCCAACAAAATTTTGTGGATGCATTTCTTTTTTCTTTTTTATAGACATGAGGGGAAAATCTATCTGGACAGCTTATACCTCACATGGTTTTAATTTGAGTTCTCCCTATGGTTGGGATGAAGTTCAATGTTTGCTATTCCCACCACACTAAATGCTCTTTTATGTTTCCTGCTCAGACTGACGCTCCTCTTAAGAGGAGGTGGAACATGCTGGAGTTGTTTTTCACCCAATGTTTCATAGCCATGGGAAAACTTCTTTCTTACTCTGTGAGCCAATGAAGAGCCTTCAGAAAGCAGAGGTAAAAGCTGACAGTTTCCAGTAGCTTGCCCAAAATCACCCAGAAAGGGAATGGTAGGGCTGGGCTCACATTCATACCTCTGTATGTGCACTAATGCTGTGGGAGGATGACCACAGGAATTGTGTCCCCTGCCCTGTCACAATTTTCCCTAGTTTTCATGCTTTTGTGCACTGATGATATACAAGATGTACAAGAGACCACGGAGTTGGAAATTCAGATAAAGAGTTGTAATATAGGAGTTTCTGAAGGATTGTGACCATATGGAGAAGATAGTAGCTCGAACATGTCCTGTCTTTGTGCTGTCCTCTCTCCATCTGCTACATGCTTCCAAAAAGGTCTCTTGCCATCTGACAACCTTTAGACAATTCCAAGCTCAAAATAAAATGAGCCCTCTAAGGACATAAGGCCTCTCAATGGGTATTTCTCTGCTGACTGCTGTGGAAAAAGACTAGTTTACACTATTTGTGTGCCTCTGGTACAATCATTTTTTGTTCATGCTACAAATAAAAGCTCCAGTAGAACAACACTGTCATCTGGGTCTGTCTTGTAGTGAAGGCAGTCCATTAGCTGGCAGTTGCCACTGAATTTTTTCCAAGTGGAACTGCTCACAGGGCTGGTTTACAGCCAGCAGTGAACTGTATTAGGAGTCCTATGCATCATGTTTTTCTCAGTCTTCTCTGATGAGGTGAAGGAAGGAGCTTTTTACATAGACAGTGTTGCACAACATACAAGTAAGGTCTAATTTAAGGACACTGGGACCAATAAACTAAGACTTGTGCCACAGTGGGCTGCGGCAAACATAATTTTGAAACCTGAAAGGTGTGCAGCCAATGATTCCTCCAGTTTCTTCACCCACAAGTGCATGAGACCACCATGCGTCCAGACACAGATCAAGGAAGTGATGGCAGGTTCCTAAGGCTGCTGTACATGGTAAGTATAGAGCTTTCAGGCCACATGACAGAACATGAGCATGGAGCTGTGGCAGAAAACAGAAGTTGGGCCTCTTTCTTTGTGCAGTGCAACCCTTGCAACTACCAGCTCCCTGGCCTGTTGTGTGAGGTGTCTGGTGGAGTGACAATGTGAGGAGAGAAGCTGCAGACGGGAGGGCACAAGGGCTCAGGACAGTGTAAATGAGATGACAGCACCTTGGAGGAGCCATCTAAGACGCTATGCTTGGTCTTTCAAAGCTAAAACCATCTCAAGAAGGATATGTCAGCTATACTGGGACCCTAGTTTGACTGAAGCCATCAAACCTCTAATTATGAGTTGAACACAGACTTGCCAGGGAGCTTTAAATCAGTACTTGGGATTTGTCTGTTTGACCCATTGTCGACCATCTCTTCAAGCCCTCTAAAACCTCTTTCATGAGACAGAGGTATTCTGAGATAGACATAATCCCTGGGCCATTCTGAGCCAAATGAGGTGTCACTTTGTCTTGTGGGGCCATGCTGGTGACTAAATGATGGAGATAGCATGAGAAGCAGGCCTGCCCTGTCACTCTTATGCCGTGGGGACACACACTTCAGGCTTTTCACTGCTCATCCTCAACCCCCAGCATGGACATGGAGACCTCAGTGAGGGAGATAGATAGGCACTGCCATGCCTTCCCTTGGTTCCTTCATTCACCCATCTTCTCCCTGTCAGCTTTGGCATCTCCCCTGCAGAGGTGCCAGTAGGATGTGACAAGATTGCAAATAGTCTTGGCACAAGAGTCCTGTCTTTTTTTTTTTTTCCCTTCTCTCTGCAGGGACATGAAGCCAAGAAAGTGTCAACTGCATAACTCTGCCCCAGCAGAGCCCTGCAAACTCCTCCAGCCAAAGCAGCTGAATAGGAAATGTGATGGAGCTGGAAACTTGTCCATGTCAGCTGGGTTCTCCATCCAACAGCTCATAAAAAAAATGACATGAAAGCAGCCGGAACCATTATAACTTAGTCCTATCTGAGAAACAAAATTCAATTCTCTGACTGTTTATTTAACTTTACACAACAGTTGGGTAACGTCCTGCTGCTCTATCCTCATCTAATTCCACCGAGTGGCTTTTTGGCAAAGGAAATTCGTGGGTCAAACTGCCAGATCTTGGTGTTTTGCAGAGCTCTGCCATGCAAGTGATTATTTTAAAAAAGAAAGCTCTCTAGTGCAGGGCTTTGGAGGCCTGCAAAAAGAAAAAAAAAAAAAGAAAGAAAAAAAATTTAAAAGTGCAGGTTTAGTTTTACTTTCATTTTAGACACATTTGTGATGAAAAAAACAGGTTGAGCCTAACCACACAGGAATGAGCAGGAAAACTTTGGCCCCCATATGTAGCATTTTTTTTACCAGTCATCCCAGTTAAGGTCATTTTAGGACTATTGAATCCTTGGATTGGTGGATTGGACGGTTCTTTTTCCCTGATTACACCTGGATGACTTGATTTCCCATTGAAATCATTCAGATGAAGTCAATGAGGACAGCACAGCTAAGAACAAGATTTGCTCTCACAGTCCCCAAACAGGACCTTGAGAACTAACGCTTCAAAACATGCTCACTTTCCAAAGCTGAAACCACGCAGAAGGGAGCTGTCTTGAATAAAATAAAGTCCTCACATTTGGTAAACAAAAGAGAGAAATTTGATTCTTTACAAAGGGTGAACTGAAGCGATTTTGTTTGCCAACTATAATGCAACATTTTGTGTGTGTGTGTTGTAATCCTCCTGTTCCAGTTTTGTCAGAATGTAAGCAAGGAAAATTTAGACCTAGGAAATTTGCTTGTATTGAGTTACAAGTAACATCAATACAGAAATATTCACTTATTTGGAAAGTTTGTAGTGACTTCATTCAGCTGTGCTCCAAGAGCCTTTTGCTTAGATTGCTTTTTGCATAGTAAGATTTTAATTTTTAACAATAAACACAAGAAGCACAATGTAGGTTTGATAAAAGCACTTACCTCATCCCTGGAAGTGTTCAAGACCAGTTTGGATGGGGCTTTGAGCAACCTGGTCTAGTGGAGGTTGTCTCTGCCCATGGCAGGTGGGTTAGAATGAGATGATGTTTAAACTCCTTTCCAACCCAACCCATTCTATGATTCCATAGTGGTTTTGGATGTTATGTTATATTCTTACTGCCAAGCAGTACTAAGACAAATACGCCAAATGATCACCATCAAAATGCTAACCCGGCACCTTGATTTGTGCTTAGATAAGCATGAAACTCTGTGCAGTGATTCTTAGTCGGAAATGAACACACAGAACGTTCAGTTTTCATTTAACTGTGTTGCAAACAAAATGCTAGACAAATCTCAGGGCAGAAGGTTGAGGATCAGTGAACCTCTAAACTATCTGCTGCTCTAAGGGAGGATGAACTTTATTGAAACAGTACCTGAAAATGTGAATTTAAGGTGTTTTTAAAAAACACTTCCAGTGGTAGGAAATAACCTCCTTGGGCAGGTTATCTCTTCATTTGCTCAGTCTCCTGATAGAAATTTCTACTCATTCCCCCAGTGTTACAAGCAGAGAGCAAGCCACCACACAGCACTGTCTGGCCAGCTCGGAGGCTGCTGGGGCTGGCTCCAAACTGATCCATCTTGTGGCTGCTCTCAGAGCATGATCAAGGAACGGCCTTCCACCCGCAGCCCTTTTTCCCACCACACACATGGAGCAACAAATGGTATCTAAATATATGACAAGCGATGGATACAACAAGCAGATGGTGGGAGAACAAGGGCCCAGATTCCATTAGCAGAAATCTGGATCAACTTGCGGATGATTCACTGATGCAAATCAGGGGTAAATACATAACAGGCACTCCACGCCAGCCATTCCCCTGGGAGCTGGATGTCTTGAGAGACAAATCCAGGGCTCTTGCATCCTTGCATGTGTCTTTTTGCAGTTGCACACAGGAGGGCAGCAAACATTTACTCAGCGTTTGGCACCGTGTGTCTTCCTAACCCCATGATGTTGGGATAGCATAAACCGTCCGTCAGCATGAGAGGTTGCCTGCTAAGTAGTCCCATTAAAAAAACCCAAAGTGACTGTAATTAGACAGAGTGCACATTGCACTGTTATGACTAAGGCAAAGGTTGTCTTGGATTTTTGTCAGCTGTTGGCTAAATTCACCCCCCATCAAATTATCTCTGGATCTTCCTTTCTTCTCTCTAGTTCAGTTTTATAGGGTGTTTGCTATCACTTGTGTTAAGTTTATGCCGTGGTTTTCATTCTCCAGGGAAATCACACTTTTATTCTTCCCACCAAGGTGCTGACACAGGCATTTCAAGCATGTCTGTAACCCTTGTTTCCTGATCGAAAGTATATTTGGGGATGAGAGAAGAGGGAAGCATGTTGGAAATGTTCTCTAATTCCACCTAATGAAGCTTGTCAATGAATGTGAAAATAATTATTTGAATTTTGAAAGTAAAGGCCTGCAAGAGAGTGTTTCTCAGCAGCTATTCTAGTATTTTTAAGTGGGTATAATTAAACCAATTTTCTTTAGCCTGCAAAATCACCCACTGCCTCCTTCCGGCTCTCAGCTCTGCTCCATTTGTTGCTTTGACTTTGGCTTCTCAGTAACTTTGTCCATTATCCAGAGCAAGCAATTCTGCACATTTATATTGGTGCCTATTCAGATTGAAGCTATTTGAATGGAACAGTGTATTTTGCCTGTGAATTTTCTTTGGCTGATCCTAATTAAAGTATTAATTGCCATGTGGTTGGATTCTTTTCAGCTGCCTAAAAGGAGACCAGGGTGGCTGCGTATGGTGAGATGAGCTTCAGAGTCTGCTCATTGATTACAAGGGGAGCCAGTGGTTGCTTTCCACTCTCAAACATCCCATTTTAGACATCTAAAAGTAAGTAGGATGAATTCTGACACAAAGACTTATTTTCTTTCCATTTAACTCTATGTACCAAACTGAGGATGCTTGTCTGGGGTACAAAGCACCTCTACAGACCAAGAATACACTAAGCTTTTGGGTAGTTTGCACTGTCCACTGAAAGTAGTTGTTTTCTTCAGCAGTAGGGAGAGATCTTCAGAAATCATACCCTCAGGTAGGTGCTTGAAATTATGTAGGGTGATCTGTGCCAAAAGCCAATTTTTACATGATTTTTGAGCATTGAAATTAATGGGATTTAGGAACTTAAGTGCTTGGGGGAAAAAAAAAAATCCATAGTTGGTTCATCTGCCAATGGTCATGTCAGTAAATGTGTTATAGGAATTGAGCAGGAATTGTGTCCTGGTCGAGTCCACTAAGAATAATAATTCACTCTGCTAGATTCAACCGCTTCAAACACAGAGCAAGCCCATCACAAACAAAATGTGTCAGAAATCACTGTGGGAAAATGACTGGAAGTATATGAAACAGTAATGCTGCCTGTTGCTGTAATCTTTAATATGATAATGTCATTGGGGACTGGGATTATGAGAGATGCTGTGTGGAATGAGGCTGGTTTATATCACAGGAGTCCACCAAGACAAAACATACAATAAGAAAAAGCCTGACCAAGCAAAACCCAGACATCGTCCAGCTGCTATTTCAGGACAACAAATATGGTTGGGGATTTTACTTATCTGAAAGTTTTATCCTGCCTTGTTTCACAGAATTACAGGCCAAACCATGAATTCTGATTTTGGGGATCTGACCTCCTGAAACAGAAACGCAGCATCCAGGGGTGCAAGGAGCACTGGAACAGTCTCAATATGTTAAAATAAAATTCCTGGTGTGGTTTACTCTAGCGGTTGTGTGGGGAATATAATGTTAATTGCTGGACTAGGCTTTGGGCAGCTAATGAGTAAAAAATCCTCAATGGATTGGGGTCTTAATTACCCGATTTCCTCTAACCTGATTTCCTCTAACCTACCAGGTCAGTGGGACTAATCCCAGAATAAGACACTATGATGTGCAAGATCTTCAGACAGGTACAAGGATTTCCAAAGATGAAAAAAGAAGTGGGAAAAGGTGCTAATCTCTGTGGAAATTAGACACCTATGCCTAATATACTGATCTAGAAATAATCCTTTGCCAACCACTTACCAGACTGAATACCCAAAGACACATCAGTTCTTGCATCCCCAAAATACTTTGGTGCCTATTCTTCTGCTCCTGCCCCCAGTCAAGCTAAGGAAACACTGTGGGAAGCATCTTACCTGACTTTAGAGGCCTTCAGTGTCAGCAAATCACTTCTTCTTTCCAAAATTTGTCTTTGTGCTGTGATGCAAGCCTTACAATTTCCTACTTCTCTCCACTGGAAACAAAAAAAAAGTTCTAAATTAAGAACTCTCCAACGTTCAGAACCATAGAATCATAGAATGGTTTGGATTGGAAGGGACCTTCAGAGGTCATCTAGTCCAACCCCCCTGCACTGGGCAGCTAGATCAGGTTGCTCAGAGCCTCATCAAGCCTGACCTTGAATGTCTCTGTAGGTGGGGCCTCCACCACCTCCCTGGGCAACCTGTTCCAGTGTTCCACCACCTTCATAGCAATAAGGGAAGGCATGTGGCTGAGTCAATAGACACATGGTAGGACAGACTTGGTAAGACCAGCTCTTGACTGCATTAGCTCCAAAGCTTTATCACTTTCTTCTACCTCATGCTTGCCATTCCTGACACTTTTAGGTGGCCCCTGTCCCAGAAAATGAAGCTTCCCCTGGATGCAACTTCTTTGGAGTAATTTGCATAATACTGCTCTTTTTTTTTTAATTATTATTTTTGTTTGGTTGTTGTTTGTTTTGTTTCCCATGAGACTCCAAGCCTCCTTTTGGTTACACTCTGCACCAGGTTTATCCAAGTATCTGGTCTTCCTCTTTACTTATTCTTTAACAACTTGATTTGGGTGCCACTCAGTGATGAAAATCAGGTTAGATCAGGTTAGAATGAAGTGTCTGAACCAGGGGACAAAGACCTTGCTCCATGATGAGGATGAAAAACTCTGCCACCATCTAGAGAGGGCATCTCTCTTCTCACATTGTGTTATTACCACCGCAGGATGTTGGAAAAAATTTCCACTTGTTGCTTCATATCAGAACCTGCAAGTATGTACAGATGTCTCCAATTAAATGAAATATTAGTCTAAAATAGCTCTGTTTCTGAGCTAAGGGTCTTTTATAGTTCTTTTTGTTTGTCTGTGCTTTATCTTGTATACCGTGCTTCTCCTTTGGCATCATCAGCTATTGTTTCATTAGGAGATAAGAGAAAAAGGAAAAAAAATGAAAGAGAATCAGCAGATTATCCATGAAAACTTTGCAGTAAAAAGGAGCTGGAAATGCTCACTAGTTTGTAGGCTAAGTTTCAGATTCATCTCATTTTCTTTAGTGGCCTAAAGAGCTTGGGTCTCAGTTTAGACTACCTTCTGTATTTAGTAGACATAGACACAGGAAAAACACAGACTTCTCCAGAGACTACTATTTAAGATGATTTATCAGTAATTGAATAGTCTCATGGGGCCATAAACTGAGCATGTCTTCTGCTTGAAGTGACACATATGCCTAAATGACTGGTTAGGAGGTGCAATTATTAGCAGTGGAATCATAGAATGATAAAATGGTTTGGGTTGGAAGGGACCTTAAAGTTCCAACCCCCTGCCAAGAGTGGGGATACCTTCCACTAAATCAGGTTGCTCAGAGTTCCATCCAACCTGGCCTTGAACACTTCAAGAAAGAGGACATTGACAGCTCCTTTGGGCAACCTGTCCCAGTGCCTCACCACCCTCACAGTGAAGAACTTCTTCCTTACATCTAATCTAAATCTACTCTCTAACAGGTTAAAGCCGTTACTCCTATCCTATCACTACATGCCCTTGTAAAAAGTCCCTCCCCTGTTTTTTTTGTAGGCCTTCTTTAGGTTTTGAAGTTGGAGAAGTTGATATTCCTTGGGTTATGATAACATGCAAAACCTTTTTATGCTAGCGAATCTGCGTCAAGCTTCACTGTAGAAATATATACCAACACATTTACAGTAGAAACAAGGTCACTCCCAAAACTGCTCTTAAAAGCTGTTTACCTTACCTATTCTTAAAATATCCAGTAATGGACAACCTGTCACACATGTGGGTGACAATATCATAATTTTCTAGTAAGCTACTCTTCTGAATGGAGTATGTCAGTACCTTCCTCTTTTAACAGATTTTCTTACATTTCTAACTGATGCAGATAATTACTCCCCGTCTTTAAATCCCAGAATGAATGTTCTGATCACTTCGTTTGATCTCCTGACACCAGCTGTCCACAGAACAACACCTCTCTACTCCTGAATTTCCCATTTAAACAGAATGCATGCATTTCATAAGGACGACCAACCTTGAATAAGGTTGAAGATGTGAAATCCAATCAACCTCCTGATTCATATGCTGATTGCTTCTTTTTTTATATATAAATTCAGAAAATTTGAAGAAAAACTAATTTAAAATTAAGAAGTGCAGTCTTCCCCCCGCCCCAGAATAATGTAAACAAGATTGTTCAACTCTGTTGCTTCTCAGCTACTGATCTGCTGCTCTGACCTTGTAATCAGAGAAGACTGTGAGCCCTGCATTTGTCTTTGAAGACTGCTAATAATTAAATCCTATTGTTTCATTGAAACAGAACATGACTCTTACAATTTGTAACCAGAAGCAGTATAGCTGAAAAGAACAATGTCGGATAAACATGCCCTTCAAAGATCAAAGGATGTAGGGCTTTGTCAATTAAAAATAAAAAATGTAATAAAAAAAATTAAAAAAAATCAGCGTAGCTAAACTGCTGTTTCTCAGCAACTTAGTGTGGGTACAGATCTGAGGCTGCCTAGATTGCTTTGCTTTCATTTCACAGTCTCAAGGGCATCCTTATTCCCCCAAAGTGCATGGGGAAGCTGGCACACCCAGATGTGAGTTGTGAGTCTGTGGGCAGAGCGAGACAGTACCCCCCCTCCATCACTAATTAAACGTTCAAAGGGCTTATGCTCTCTCCAAGCAGCACATCTTTGTGACATTAAATAAAAATCGGCTTCAAAGAGAAAACACACATGCAATGTGTTCAACAAGGCAATGGGCAAGAGGATAACAGGAGGATTTGGCTTTGTAGTGACACTGTTTGCTTTCATTTCATCCCTGTGAGAACCCTTCCCTTCTCCATGGATTTCCATCAGAGAGCTTTTCCTCCTTACCACAATCAGAAACTCACCTCTGATGCCACTTCTGCCATGCAAATTCAAGAGAAGACAGGAGAAGCCACAGTTGCTTAAGGAGCTCACCCTTTCTCAGCAATGTCCACATGACTTAGGGTCAGAAAAGCCTTCTCAAATAGATGTGACTCTCACTGGCTGTTTCCTGCTGGCAAACGGGGCAATTTTGCAGCGGATGAGTCACGGCTATGTGGCTTATGCCTTGGCATCTTTGTTCAGTAATACATAAATTCTCCTCCCTCTGTTGAATGATTTACTTGGACATGAAGACTTCCTCCCTGAAATGTCTCTATTTGTGCAAGGACAAATTACAGCTGAGGAGGGCAGGTTGCATTCTCCATGGTCTGACCCTTCTGGTAAGAGTTGTGGAGTACAATCCATTCATATATCCATCTCACAAACTTCTCAAGTGTCTCTTGTCCCAGTGCATGTGTGTATGGACATGCTCCCACCACACACAGGTCATTAGCTAAGGATTTGAGACAGCCCCTCCAGCAGCAGTGTAGACATAGGACCTTTCTCTTGTTCAGATGGAGGTTCAGGTGGCTCACCTAGCCATGATATGTGGGTCCCAAGGCAAAGGAGAGGTTGTTTTGCAGAGAGAGCCTTGCTGAAGGTCAGTAAGTGGTAGGATCAGATTGCATGAGTCATGGACTCCACAGGTGAAACTGAGCAGGACACAGATCATCAGTAACAGCCTCATCCACTCTATCTTAAACCACTCTGGAAGAGAATGATAATTTGGAGGGTATTTAGCACTGATTTCTCTCATCCACACCAACCATGATCACATAGAGACAGGTCTTTTGGAGGGGGCTTAGCATGGTGCAGGGTGAAAACTGCTTTCATGGGTTTTTCGTACAAATAGTCCTTGTGTAGATGCCCTTTCTGGTGTCACTTGTCTTTACAGAATCAACTACCATGGGTATCAGTCATGGTCCTTCACTGTGCTGTGATGAGGTTTCCTTTAGACCTCACCCAGCACTAAGCTGAATTCCCAGGGCAGACAGAGAGGGAAGAGGTGAGAGACCCGTTAAGACTTTAAATCATTCAGGCCCACCCATCATATTATCCAGAGCAGAATCTTTCTCTACTCTATTCTTCTTCTCTGAACTCTCTGAGTAGTCCTGATCTTTCTAGATTAATAAGGTTAATGATACATCTTAATGTAAAAAGTTATTTTTATGAGTTTTCATTTTAGAGGAGGGGGAGTAGGGGAAGATGTAAAACAGAGGGGACAAACTCATGCTGAAGTCTTGCAGCAGAGCCGTCTCTTGCATAGCACTGTGATTTCTGCTGTAGATCATGTTACCTCATCTTCGGAGGGAATGAATAAGCTTCACCTCTAGGGTTTTTAATTGAGGAATCAGAGTTTATTAGCAGGTTATTGCAATACAAAAGCAGCATAAAGAAAAAATGACTGATTTTTCCAGTGATTAAGAAAAAAGTAAATCTTAGCAACTCAAACATTCTCCTTTTCCCTATTATTAGGTTCCAGGGTAGATCTTTATCCCACATCAAACTATGGTGCTTCACTCTTCATAGTATTGGGTTAGCATTGGACTTGCAGCTGGATCTACGAAGGGCTACATCTTTGAGGGAGCTACATGTTCAAATGCTTCCTTTGCATTGTAGATGTGGAGGAAACATCTTGTGGAGAATGGAGATGGTTTGTCTTTTGGCCTTAGATGTGGCCATGAGATTTTCATCTGAAGCAGGGGAGGAAAAGGCAGTTTTATTCAGAGAATGAGGATAATATTTGTTCCCCTTACCTCCCATGCCTCTGGACTCCAATGCTACTATTATGTTTGCCTGGACTTGGGTTTATGAATACAGTGAGAGGAATGCAAAGCATGTAATGTTGAGCCTGATAAGAATTACAGATATTTGTTGTTTGTTTGCTACACATTTTGATAAAGCAGACCTAGTCCGTTCTACTTCCTGGTTATACCCTGGTTTTATTTCCCAGTTCTCAGACATTATCACTCCACTTCAGAGAATGTTTCACAGTTTCCTTGAAATTAGTTTCTCTCTTCACCTTCCTGTCTATTAAAGACAAAATCTTATTTTAATGACTTAAATTTCAATATCAGTTAAACTGAGGAAAGAATCTGGCCCATAAAATTTGATGAATGCTGATCATTTTAAAAAATAAAATGCACATATTGTGTCTAAACGCAATTGACCTCATTCTTCTTGTCTGTCTCCATGTTCAGCTGCTTGAAAAGTTTCCTCCAGGGAAAACCTTTATTAAATGATTTGTGCTTCTTTTACGTTTTGTTCCAAATTATCTCACTCCCTTGTTTTATTTCTTCTTTGGGCTGGCTGCTTGCTACAGCTAATTTGGTTGTCCTTGCTGGGACTACCATAAATACTCTTTCCCAGTAGTACTTTGTAAGCTGAATTAGTCAAGTGATCTTGGCTGTAACATTCAAGAAAACAGTCGATAAGATTAAAGGCTGAGAGAACTTTATGGTTAGAGACACCGTTTTAAAGTCACCCATAAAGGTGCATGAACAAAAAGTGCTGACAGGGCCAAAAGATTTCATAGATGCTAAAATTGTGACCTTCAGCATCTTATTAGAAGGGATAATTGTTCACTCACTTCTCTCCCTATGATGACTGTATTAAAGCATGACACTCTATTTGGAACTCTTAACACAGACCCTTCAACAAAAATAGATGAAATATCAGATTAAAAACAAGGAGATAAAGCCTGACCTACAAGTTGAATGGCAGAGAGAGCACTGAAGCCTATATAAACTTCCAGGTATTCTAGGTCCCTATCCTTCTCTGACTGTGAAGTTGAAAGTGACATCCCACCTGGCGTAAGTAGCACCAGAATAACACAAATACATAGAACAGTTTCTTCATCTCCATCTTTTCTGTCTGGGCTCTTATTTCCTGTGACAGTACAGTTTTAACTTGTGCAGGGCTGTGGCTCTTGGGTGGGAGTCATAGCTGGATGTTTGCTGTTGGCTTCAAGGTGGCACAGATTTACCAATCCCTCAGGAAAAGCAATGATCACTATGGCACGTGGTCCTGCACTGCTCCAAGCAGACTGGGCCTATAGTTGCCCCTACAAGGGTCTCATGTCTTTCTCTCACAAGGTCAAAGCTCCTGTTTTTCTTTTAAATCTCTGTGAACATTTCATTCACTGAAACCTAATTCTGGGGTCACAGATGGTGACAATAGGGCTGGAATTATCTGTAACTGGGTGGAATCAATTAAGAAATTTCTGTCAAATATTATCTTTTTTGGTTTGCTTTGTTTTGTTTTTCTTTTTCCAGCCAAGCACCAGTTGGAATATTTCATTTCAGCATTTTCAAAAGCAAATGTTCATCCTTTCAGTTGTAAAATACTTGTTTTCAAGTCTGAAATTGCCAGTGCTTCTTTTAAGAAGGTTAGAGAAATCATTTAAAATGCCCCCTTAGCCACACAAAATGTTTTGACTTGAAATATCTTTTAATTAATTAAAAAAAAAATTGCATTTTTTTTTCTGCTAAGTTGACCAATATCGCTCTCCTCCCTTCTCCATCCCCAAAGAAGAGTTTTGCAAATTCTATTATTCCCAGTTTGATAAAACTTTTAGAGATGTAGCGAACAGAGGCACTTTCATGTCAAAGTTGACTCTAAATGAGGAAATTTTCTAATACTAAGTTGAAAAGGCTCAGAATTTATTCTAATGAAAAAGGTGAACTATTTTCATTTTTATGGCTAAATTATGAAGAGGAAACTATTAAAATACAAGTATTTTAGAATCAAAAATCTATATTTGCTTAACTTTCCTGTGCCAAATACAGGATAGGTAGGTCTTGATCTTTAAAAGCACTTTCTTGTTGTTAAAGGGTGAGTCTGTTCATGGTATAATAAACCTGGGAAATTCTACGGTGCAAAAATGCATGGCACAGCATAAACATGATCTGAAACATTTTGGGTACAAGCAACAATTCAGTTTTTCTTGTAACAGATGACACTGCTTGAGGTTGGAACAAGAAGAACCTGTTGCCTTTGCTGTAACATCTCCTGCAAATAGATTCTTATTTGTGTCACTGCTATAAAGGCTGTGTTTTATGGAGCTTACCCAGACAGCTTTTCTGTGTTAGGCTATCACTGACACATTTTTTTTCCAATTCATTTTGAGACCAACAGTTGTTAAGAGGCTGTAACAAGGACTGTAACTTGCTCCTTTCACTTCCATTCAGACAGTTTGAATAAACTCACATTTCAGCCTTTTATGGTTCCTCTTTCCATTATACTTATTTTATTTTCTTTTTCTCCATAGGGATTGAGACACTTTATTCAGGTCATTTTCTGCAATATCATGTTAACCCATTAAAATGTCAAATAATTTATTGTTCATTCAGTCCAGCTGCCTGTCCTTTTCCCCTAAAAAGCACAGTGATTTCTGTAAGCTCTCCATTCCCCTACATGTTCAAAGGGCCTCATGGATCTCTTCACCTTCTCATTAAATCTCTCTGAAGAACAGTTGCCTTGGAAACCAGGGAGCTGGTCCAGCAAAGGGGCTGAGCATCTTCACCTTACCTTGACTTTGGTGGGAGGTGAAGCCATTCAGCACGTCTGATGGGACAATTAGTACCTGGCCAGAAGAGAAACCATTAGGCACTAACTACTGGTTTACTTGAGTTTCAGGATGATGGGAAATGATGCTGGTCCTTACACGCCCTCCTATCCTCCATGTGAAGAGCAGAAGATAGAAAGAAGTTGAAACAGCCTATGTTTTTGTGGCATTTGTGAAGTCATTTGTAATTGCAGAGACTTTGAAATGCAAATGCATTCTAAATACTATCCCAAAGAACAAACCTTCTCAAGTTTGGTCTAAGAGGACTGAACTTTATTTCAGGGTTTATAATACACCACTTCATTTGTAAGGGAGCTACGAGGGTCACTGCAGATGCAGAGTAAGAAACTAGTTTGAATTAAAAAGAAAACCAAATAAACTGCAAATCTTAGATGTTCTTTGAGATAAGAGACAGCATCCTTCTAAGGACTCAACCAATGCAGGTACTACATCTTAGCATTTCCAAGTAAAACACCCCAGGCTTTGGAAACCTGTCAGTGAAGAAAAAGAAGTCTAGATTGCAGCGATGATCACAGCAAGAGATCTCTTATGTACATAAACTGTACCCTAAGAACAGAGCTGCTTCTGCTCAGGCCACCTTGTTGTATCGGGTTCATCATCTCAAGGCAGAGAGACACAAATGCAGCAAGTTTTCTTCCAGTGGCAGCTCAGCCCAGGATCAGGTTATCTGCTTTCAAGAGGCCTTCAGACCACCCTACAAGTTTTTCCCAGGTTCACCTGGCTCCATATGAGCCATTTCTTGGATCTCCATCTTGATATAGCTACCAGAAACATTATTAAAGGTCTGGAAGACCTTTGTAGCTGAAGCAGTACTGAACAAGCTCATCACAGGGACTTCAACCCAAAGCATCTACACACATGCCTGTGGAGCTGTGTGTAAGTTAAGCAGCCCTTCTCAAACAGGGAGTCATGACCATAAGCCTGATTACTGAAATACTTCCATTCTTAGGCTATCTGAGCCCATTCTGAACCATGAAGAGCTGCGGGTCATAATGCTACCTGGCCAAATCCAGGCACAAGCCCTGAGAAAACTGCAGCTAGCTCCAGGACTGTCTTTGGCTTATGGCAATGTTCAAGAGTATATTGAACCTGCCCACTGTTGTCTTTACAGACTTTCTACAGGCAATTTTAAGGTACTGGCTGCTGGACTTCATCCCTTCCCCTTTCAGTCACAGTTTAAAAATAGGTGGGAGCTGGTACTGTGCTTTACACAGCCCACCACTATCAGGATGCTTTAGGCAATCCTGGCAATATTTATTTAGTTTAGAGAAATTTCAAGGACACAAAGAAGCAAAAGTGCCTTCTCATTCTAAGCAGAGTGTCTACCAAGACCAAGGAAACCCAGTGGAAAAGAGAGCTTTGCAGGATCACAGTCTAATGGAAATGACAAATTCTGTCTTGTTCTTAGTTGGAGGCCTCAAATGTTTCATTGGAGCTTGCTCCTGGTCCTTCTCTGCTGGCACTAAAAGGTCCATGTGATGTACATCTGGTAGGATGCTTTCCTTTTTAATGAAGGTCATATCATGCTCATCTGTCTTCAACATCTCTGAGAGCATGGAGTCGGAGGGGGTCACTGTCAGGAATATGTTAATGGGCAGGAGAACGTGGCACTGAAGTGATAGTCTGGGGACATGAGCTGAGATCTGAACATCATCCAGGAGCAGTGGAAAAAAATTACTTCTTACTCAAGGTAAGATACACTATTCTCTACCTTTCAGCATTAGCTGGTGCTAAATGTCTCTCTCTTCTGCCCTTTCCTCCATCATTTACATTGCCAAGTTTTCTTTCAGAGGCTGTTCCTTGGAAGAAAGAAAAGAAACATAACAAAAACACGTAGGGGCTTAAAGCATAAGCTTTAAGTGGGGAAAAGCTTTCTATACCCACAGCAAGGACAGAATAAATTCTGTGTAGTCTCATCCAGAAAAAAAGAATCCACTGTTACGGTCCCAGTGTTGACACCATACCTGGTGTTGACTTCACACAATAACAGGTGACTTTCAGGGCCATCCTGTCCCTTAGGGGTCACAGATCTGAACTCCTTGCTCTGCTGTATGGTGATTTTCTCTCCTCAGTTGGATAGATTGAGGTTGGACCAAGTGTCCAGTCTTACCTAGAAAATAAGGCTAAATCCATTTCTGAAGTGCAAAATGTTTGGACAAAAGTATTTTGCTTACAGTAGATGGCACTGGGGAGGAGGCAGGTCATGGATTTACACCTCCAAAAGAGGCTTTTTGTACTGACAAATAATATGCCTCTAATTAAAGCTGCTGCTGTAAAATCTCTAATCTGATAACACATTGCACGGGAAGCAAGGAGACATCTGTTCACATGAACACATCAATATTAAAGTGGATTCTGGATGCAAAATTCTGCCCACGCTATTTAATAATGCCACTGGTAGAAGAAATCTCCCGCATTAATATCTGGCAGCAAATGTTTTGCAACAGGAGCATGTATTCCATGGAGGATTGTGTGAACATAAGATCTAATTTTCCGTGGCAAAGCATCCATCATGTGTGTGAGCTTTTCATGGAAGTTGATAATATTTCCCACCAATAAAATCAAGCTGGTGGATGAAACAAGACTAAGTAGAGACACAAACACCTTCACCTCCACAATTTCCTTCTGTGGCATCTCTTTGGGGCTTACTAAATGGAAAACATTTGGAGTTGGGTGAGACCACTGAAAATAGCATCTATTTGGTGCTTTTCTTTTCCTCCAAGAACTTGCTGCTCAGAGAATTACAGACCAGAGTTTTGTCTTTATATTTAACTGCCCTCAATGTCTTTTTCTTCCATGAGTTTTTCCTGTTGCTTTTTTGAATCCATGATAGTTAAGACATCCATTTGTATAAGAGCCAGCAGTGTGCCCAGGGGGCCAAGAAGTTCAACAGCATCCTGGCTTGTATCAGAAATAGTGTGGCCAGCAGAGCCAGGGAAGTGATTGTCCCACTGTACTTGGCACTGTTGAGACCACAACTCAAATAGTGGTTCAGTATGGGGCTTCTCACTCAAAGAAGGACATTGAAGGGCTGGAGCGTGTCCAAAGAAGGACAGTCAAGCTGGTGGATGGTCTAGAGCACAAGACTTATGAGGAGCAGTTGAGAGACCTGGGGTTGTTTAGTCTGGAGAAAAGGAGGCTCCAGGGAGACCTTCTCTCTCTCCACAGCTCTCTGAAAGGAGGTTGTAGTGAGGTGGAGGTTGATCTCTTTTCCCAGGTAACAAGCAACAGGACAAAAGGAGATGTCCAAGTTATGCCAGGGGAGGTTTAGGTTGTATATTATGAAAAACTTCTTCACTGGAAGGGTTCTCAAGGATTGGAATAGACTGTCCAGGGAAGTGGTGGAGTCACCATCCCTGGAGGTATTTAAAAGACAAATATATGTGCTGTTGAGGGACATGGTTTAGTGGTGGACTTGGCCATGTTAGCTTTATGGTCAGACTCGACGTTCTTAAGGGTCTTTTCCAACCAAAACAATTCTATCGTTCTATGATTCTAAGAGCTACACATTTCTGCTCTCCTAGGCTCCCACTGCCATCTGTTACTTTAATTTGCTGAAAACTTCAGCCTTGCAGAGATTTGCTGGAAACCAGTGAAACTGGCAATGCTCAACAGCACCAGTAGGTGGCAATCTCTTACTGACACCAACCCTACATTCTAGGAAGGTTAATTTTGGGTTGGCTCTAAAGTGCTCTGATACAGGTACAGAGGGTCATTGTCTTTCTATCGGTGTATTTTTCCATTAATTTGGTTTTCTGCTATCCAAGTAGGAAAGCATTTTCTGTTTTTGATGTATAGGTGTGTTGGTGTCAGTGCCCAGGCCCTAGAAAAAGCTTTGTTGCTAACATCCAACACCAGATTTGCAGGATTTACTAGTAATGGAAGAAGTTTAATCAATCACACATAAGAGGTGATAAAATAAACCCCAACTTGCACCGGAGCAGAGCACTGCTCAACAATTCAGGGTGCAGCTGCCCTTGCCAACAAAGAAGTAGGAACAGCTGCTGATGTAAAACACTTTTTACTTCTCCAGTACATTCTGCTCTTAAAACAAAGCTTGAAAGAAACTCAACCAACAAGAGGGGCTCAAAGAAGTGCAGAGAGTGGGTTTTTTTGGAGGTGGTTCTCTGTAAAGGACTGGTCTCCTCTGCATGGCAATACAGATCTAAAAGGATCTGCTGAAAGACAGATCTGCTGAAGTACTCATGGGTTTTGACCTACAGCAAACTTAGATGTCCCTTTGGGATCACTTCATTATCTGTAATATTGTTTTGGTCATAATTTACTATAAAGAGCCACCTGCTCAACTAGAGACACCTAATCCTGTTGAAGCTCCATTTCATAACATATGAGGTTCCTCCTAGGAAGGAATTCTGTAGATTTAGATTAAATTTTGGCCATTGTTGATGAATCTCTAGGAAAGTGTGTGAAGACAAAGGTTGATCTGTGTCCCAGTTGTAGATTTAGGCAACATTCAGCCTTGGTGCACAAGGAAAGAGTGTGTTAAAAGTGGGGTTTAGGGACTGCAGGCTGCATGGAGGAAAACCACTATGACGTGGTAGAACCTGCCCTTTCCTGCCAACTGCCACTGCTTTTTGTATCATTGTAACATGTATCTGGTGGGGCCAGCCCTAGCTGCTTTGCTGCGTGAAGCTGGATATAAACCCACAGTGAAATATGCTACTGGAATAGGGATGGGCAATTCACTTCTTCACAGGACATTTAAGCAGACCTCCTGCATGCAGCACACAGAATCATAGAATAATTTGGTTTGGAAGTGACCTTAAAGATCTTGTAGTTCCAACCCCCCTGCTATGGGTTCCATCCTCCCACTAGACTGGGTTGCTCAAAGCCCCATCCAACCTGGCCTTCAACATTACCAGGGATAGGGCAACCACAACTTCTCTGGGCAACCTGTTCCAGTGTCTCACCACTCTCACAGTAGTTTCTTCCTTATATCTAATCTAATTTAATCTAATCTAATCTAATCTATCCTCTTTCTATTTAAAACTATTACTCCTTGCCCTGTCACTACATTCCCTGATAAAGTGTTTCTTTCCAGCTCTCACTGTATGATGTCCTATGGGGCTCCTTACGTTTGCTCAGCCTCCCCAGTGGCCCTGATCTACATGAGGATGGCTAAGAAAGATGCAAGCAGGGAGCAGATTGCTGCTGCTTCTCCTGAAGTCTTGAGAGAAGAAGCAGAGGCTCTATGGAGAGCCACAAAGACTATTGTGCCTGAAGGCAAATCTACCTTCCAGCACTTAGAGCAAGGGATATTCAGTTCTCCTGCACTTCAGTTCCCAGCTTTGACACTACATCACCATATGACCTTGAGCTACATGTATTTTAGATCTTTAATATTTTAGCAGCAGAAGAGGATACCAGAGTGCTATAACACTGAACGAGGCAGCAAGATGTGTCTTCAGAGAAAAAATAACACAGCACATCTCTGAGTCTTAGAGCAGGAAAACCTGTGTCAGAATGAAACATTTGCACTTCTGAGCCATCAGAGTTACACTAGGATAAACTGGTGGGTAGATTATGCAAGATAAGGATCAAAATACTTGCACATCTGCTTCACTCTTGTTTTCTCAGCATTTTAAAATAGTTAACATAAGTGTATTACAGTTCAGATACCCAAAGAATTTCAGGCACCTAGTTCCCATGCCACACTCCAAGAAAAATATATCAGAGCACGGGGGCTAACAAGGAGCAGGGTGCTTCACAGCAGTTAAAGAAAGAACACAAATACAATACAACTGCTCTTCTCCATTCTTTTGGAAAGGGGCTCCAAATCAAGGGTTCAGAGACATGTAGGACTCAGCATGGTTTGGGGAGCTCCCATTGACTGGCTGATTTGTGGTTGAAGCCTGCCCGTCTCCTCCCAGTCTGTGAAAAATATGTAGTAACTTGATCTGCTGTGTACAGCTACTGTTAGGGAAAAATAAGTGGCATTGCCTCGTGGTTTTGCTCCTTTAAGAAGGAGTTCATGGGCAACTGTCATGGCTAAGCTGCTCCATAGCAACTTAACAGGTATCTTGCTTGAAACTCTGGACACAACATGGTAGAGCAAGAAATAAACTGAATGCACAGTGAGAAGGGATATGGTTGTCCTGGTTTGAGCTAGAGCAGAACTAATTCTATTCAGTGATTTTACCTTTCAGCTCAGTTTCTGCACTTTCTGGAGTTAACAGGATATTTAACAGGCTGAGAGGAGACCTTACTGCTCTTTACAGCTACCTGAAGGGAGCTTGTAGGGAGGTGGGTGTTGATCTCTTCTCCTTGGTAACTAGTGATAGGACAAGAGAAAATGGGCATAAGTTGCACCAGGGGAGATTTGGGTTGGATATTAGGGAAAAATTGTTTTTACTAGAGAGTGGTGAGGCCTTGGAACAGGTTGCCCAAGGAGGGGGTGGAATCACCATCCCTGGAGGTGTTCAAAAAACATCTAGATGTAGCACTTCAGGACATAGTTTAGTGGTCATGATAATATTTAGTAGATGGTTGGACTTGATGATCTTGAAAGTCATTTCCAACCTTAATGATTCTCTGGTTCTCTGATTCTATTTTTGCAGACATTGTCTGCTTTTAGCAGTGATAATGCTTGATATTTAGAGTTACTACCAAGGATCAATGTGCAGAGAGGCTCTGGCTTGCACCTGCTCCTGTGCAGACCAAAGTCACTGCTACATCTTGTGCACCATGTTGGGGGTGCTGTAAGTTTGAGGTCCCACCGGCAGGGAGGAGCAGCCAGGGCAGGTGACTCTAAACTGACCAATGAGATGTTCCATCCCATATATGTCATAATCAGTATAAAGCTGAGGGATCACAAGGGTCAAGCCTCTTCTTCAGTGGCTGGTGTCTGAGAAGGACTCTGTTCTGCCTTTCATACCAGGCCATGCATTCCTGAATCCAGTTCCAGAATCCAGCTTCTGAATCCAGTTTCCATCTTCTGCTGAGTCCAGACTGGGACTTCCCCAAGCTGTGCCCCACAGCATCAGTGGTGACAGTGATGTAATTGCCATCAAAAGGGTTGTGTTTGATATTGGTTTTGTCTATATTTGCATATATTTCATTTTATTGTTCTTATTTCCATTAAAGCAGTTTTAGTTTTCCAATCCAGAAGTCTTTCTTCCTTATTGCCTTACTCTTCCCCTTCTGCAAAAGGGAGAGGGATTAACAGAGAGCATCTGTCATTTTCCTGGTGCCTGGCCCAACCCTAACCCTTGACAATGGTAATTAGAAGTGAGGAATTAAACCCTCGGTGCTTGGCTCTAGAAACATTTGTGAGTGACTTCAGTCATTTGTCACTTCTCATCAAGAGGACAAGCAGAGCAGCTCAGCGGATGCAAGGACAGCTAGACCCAAAATTTCTCCCAGCTCCACCTGTGTCTATGGTTTGAAGAAGTTTAAGAGAACTATAAAAGCATTTTTATAACTGACTGAGCTTTAAACTATCCTCAGAGCAATGCACGCTTCCAAAACTTTTGATTTTGTTGAACCAGCATTTCCTGCTCCAGAACCACATCACAGAAAAAATCTCAGCTGGCTTCCCCAAGGTATCATGACCATGTCTGTGAGCAATGATCATCTTTAGGTTTGTTCATTTAATTTGGAGTTTCCTACCTTTTTCCATTCCCTATCTTTTAAAAGGACACAAAAGGAGAGGCTCGACTGCAAAACTCAAACTCAGCAGTTTTGTTATCAGTGATGATGCATGTTGAACCGAAATGGCCAACTTAAAAAAAATTAAAAAAATGCTGAGTCTGGCTAAGAAATATCAGGAGACTGACAAAATAATGACCTGAGTTTAAAGAGGAGGGAAAAGTTTCAGACCATCTTTATTTGCCTTCTGGTTTCACCCATGACATGTTTTACAGCTTTGCTTTGCAACTCTGAAACCAGATTTATCTTTTCCACCTGAAACCTGAGAGTCTCATGATATCAATGATATTAAAAAAAAATACCCCAGACCACTAGATTCCACCATGAAATTTAGCCTTTGTCAAGGCAAAGCACAGCTGTGTGGGATGATCAGTTAGGAGAAAATCCTGAGAAGCTGGCTTTTGAAAGAAAGAATGAGAGGCTTCCCTCATTAGCAAAACCTCACCACTTTTGTTTGTGGATTGCTTCCTTCATTTTGCTTTTTGAATTTTGAATCAGCTTTTTGGTACAAGAGTACGTATTAGTACTGATACAGTCCTAACAGCAGTTGCTAGAACAATAAGAAATATGTGTTAGGGTCTGAGCTATTATATCATATTGTATCGTATTATATTCTATTGTATTATATAATATTAATCACATTAATGAAGAAATGGATTTGTTGAAGGTGCATTCACACTGTCAGTTAAACACAGGTCTAAGCTTGCTCTGAAGACCATGCCTGCCCATTGTCCCTACTGTAAAACCTTTGCTTTTGCTATAAGGCAGTTTCTGGACGTGTTCTGTAGCTCTCTGGAGGGACAAAGTGGATCTTCTTCTTGACCATGTAGCCTGGAGGGGTTGGGTCAGTGTGTTACAGCCTCTATGTCCATCTGCCAGTCTCCCTGTCTCTGTGTTTGAGACAAAGCTATGGGAGAGCTAATGGGTTTGACCTGCCCAAGCCCATTCACAAACCTGTCTCCATCTTGCATTAAATATAATTATAGACCGTGATAATCATATGATATCCAAGGACATAACGCATCAGATTCACAAGTCACCAAGGTCAGGAGTCTTTGCATTAGAACCATTTAGATTTGCAGAGCTAATCCCCAGCAAAGAGAAGAGCAGAACTGGTTCTGGTCTTTTCCCACACTAACAGAAATAGCCAGAAACCACCAAAACCCTTTCCTTCTATGGTCACCCTTATCAGCCTTGCTGTTTTTTCACCTTTTTTTTTTTTTTTCCCCCCTGAACGAGATGAGAGTGGATATTTTTCTCTTAGCAAAAGTTTCCATGGAAAACAAGCTGCCCACTGTCACACCAAAAGCCCACGTGAGCAAGGCTGGGATCTCAGCTGATTGCATCACAAACAAAATTCCCGTGGTTCTATCTGTGTGCAAGGCACTTGTGCAGCCTGGCCAGGACCAGGCACGGCACAGACACCTCACAGACCAGCTTGCTTCTGCAGCTTGCAAAGTATTTTCTCTGCTCTGAAGCCAGGCAAACAGACAAAATCCCTGCTCCCCCAAACACACGTCTCAACGAAGAGATTTGCTCCTCAGAGCCAAGAATACTGAACTCCTC